>WUAP02095776.1:0-16711 GCA_015163945.2 Stichodactyla helianthus
CCGGGGTAATGAGCCCCGCCCCCTAAAAACTGAAAAACTACTAAACTACTAAACTGTAAACAGGATAAACATGACCACTACTAACAAGATTAAACCCTTGCTATGATCAATAAAACTCGCTGTCTCTCTTTGGGAACTAGTTCTCTTTTGTCACTTTGATCCATGTGAGAGGCGTTTTGAAAGAAGTTAGACATGCGCTCACTGTCGTGAATAATGTATTTTTATGTGAAATAGATCCCATAGCTCTAAAACTTGTAAGTCGAAGAGAAACGTTTTCTATGCCTGAACGACACAAGGAAAGATCGTAGTAGTTTTGCTATTTCGTATATAAATAGCGCCTGATCATCTCGTTATATTAACGCTTGTCAGCTTGTCTTTCCGAGGTAAAACTTACTTCCTTATGGGAAGAAAAAAAACAAAAACAAAAGAAGAAAAGAAAAAAGGGAACAAATTAAACAACAAACAAATAAAGTACTTAGTAAACCTTGTTTCTGCCTTCTAATAGAGGATGATTGCTATTTAAATAGTTACAACTACGAATTTGCCATTTCGTTTCCTACATGCGAAATTTCCCAATAGGTGATTGGCTAACATTCCCTACAGCTGCCATCTTGGTTGATATAACAAGAGAACCATTAAAATATTTTGTAAAGTTCAACCAATATGGCCGCTATGACGTCACATGAAAACCAACAATAGATAACAAAGTGTAGAGCGCATAGCACTGTTTAATAGATAGAATAGACCTAATTCGCTTGGGCGTATTTGGTTTCCCAATACAGGTCACGTGTCATTCCTTTGGGACTTTTTCCTTTGTTTAATGGTAACGCTTGAGAAGATACATTAGGATAAACCTCAAACAAAGAATCGTATTCCCAAGGGGTCTGAATCGGGAAAACATTACGCCCAAGCGAATTAGGTCTATTGTCCTGTTTCGACGTCGAATCAAAACAATCCGTGTGTCGTTCAAACGCTAATGATCCTGGTCACGGGAAGGGAACAAAACAGTAACAACACGAAGCAGACCGATATGAAATGGGTTTTGTGGACTGTAGAAAAGCGATAATAATCACCAAATACTACAGTAAATGTGTATTCAATCAATACATATTATATTTGGAAACCAGACATTTTGAACTTAAACTTCTTCTTAGCAGAGCGAATTTTGTTCATGAATTTCCTATTGTGGTTTACGATTCTGTTCCCCTTCACAAGCCGTGACGTTATAATGATATAGGGCAATTAAATTTGGGAAAATTGTAGTCCTTGAAATGATATTTATAATCAGGTTGAATGACCCTGAAATTCGGAGAAAATTAATCTCCAAACTGGTTGGGTTAGATAAATATGTGACATGGTCTGCCCATTACAATGACTACATATACGATAAAACAACTAAACTATTATCTTTATTTTGAGCAAACTATTCTACATGTAAATACTAAGATTATGGAGCCAAATCCACTTGGGCATATTTGTTTTCCCGGATCTTTCTTGGTGTTGCAAGATGTATTGTTTTCTGGCCTAGAGTTCATTGTTTTGTGGGGTATTGTTTCGTTCTAAGCTCCTTGTTCTTGGCTATTGTTTTATTGTCTTTCCGCTTCAGGTGCCTTGCAACACCAAGAAACAGCCATTTTCCCATTTCAGACCACGTCATTACCTTGGATATTATTTCTGTGTTTCTCAGTAGCGCTTGAGAAAATACATTAATGTTAATGAGCCTCAAACAAAGAATCGTATTGTCAAGAGAATGAGACATAGTCTGAAATGGGAAAACACTTTGCCCAAGTGGATTTGGTCTATTGTCATGTGTAAGAAAATATGAGAGAAAAGGTGGTTATATTTAATCCCCAACAATTACAATTATTTTTTTGGATCGACGAAACATTTTGATCCAAAACAAATAGTTCTTGATAAGGTGCATTGTTTTCATACTTTTCCATTATTAACTGTGCTATGAGAATTTTTCCTGCTTGTTGCATTAAAGAAAACACTTATATGTCGAAAAAGTTAAACAGTCTCCTTTCTTTAAAAATGAGCTAAAATTTCTTATCTTCTTGTCACTTCTTAGTCAGATTTGACTTTTCAAGAAAACTTGGCCAGTCTATTAAGAGTTTTCACTATTCAAATACAGAGCAGTTTGGTAGTACTGCAATTCTTTGTTGTTTTGGTTATCATTTTCAAGGTTTTTCAACCGCATCTAGCTTGTCTCACTGTGATGAATCCTGCTATTAAAACTTGAAGGAAACTGACCAAATAAAAATCTCTTGGTCTCTCCTCATACAGTACTGTAACATACTTCATAGATGTTTTAATATCATTCCTTGTGTTATCGTTTGGTGTAAGCAACAGGGGGACTTGAAAATCCAGGGCTATTAGCATGCTTCCCATATCCTCCTCTTCCAGGATCATAATCTTCTCTGTATTCATCTCTTACCTTATAAAAGAGTAAAGAAAACCATAATTGATGACATATAATTACAAAAGGTAACAACCTATAATTTGGTCACCTAGAGCTTCTAGAGGAGGAACCATGTCATTACATGTTTTCAGTTGTGAGGTATTTCCATGTCCAGTTACTAAATCAACTAAAATAAGGTCAAAATGTTTACCAACAATTCTGCCTCCATCCACAACAACAGAACGTTGTATAACAATTCCTGCTTTGGGAAAAAAGTAATAATATGATTCTTACTTGTCCTCCACTCTTTCCTCTGCCATACTGACGGCCTTCATGAAAACCCTGGTCAAAATCAGTACGAATTATACGATTATCTAAGCGGGTGCCATTTATATATCTAGTAGCATTGAATGCATCCTCTCTTGTATAAAATCTAACAAATAGTAATTAAGGCCAATAGGTATAAAATAATATCTATTTTTTATAATATTTACAGTTATTCTGCTACATGCTTTTAATGGTGAAAGATCTTGCTCCAAAGTGATTATAATTTTACTGGGCATATGAAAAATGGTTATAGCACCATCATCATCATCATTCTCATCAGCATCAGCCCAATCATCATTGTCATCCTTAGTGTTGTCATCCTTTGAACATCATCACCATTCATATCACTAATATCATCATCCACCACCTTCATTAATATTATCATCATCATCATCACCACCACCACCCACATCATTAACATCATAATCATGTCAATCACTCACCACAATCATCGTTTTCATTAACACCACTAAAACCAAAGAAAATTTTCACATGACAGTAATTCCTAAATAAAGCTTTTTCCCAATGAGAAGGAGAAGGAATTGGATTGTCAGCTCAACAAGGATACTCTACAAAACAAAACCCACAAGGTGTTTTCTTGATCTTGTCCAAGCCCATAATAACTCTCTTCACGTCGCCTGCTCGTGAAAAAAGTTCGTAAATTTGTTCTTCAGATGTGTAAAACGATAAGTTTCCCACGTATAACGTACTGCTGGTTTCCAGAAGTCTTTCAAGCTGTTGTCTTGTTCCCTGATAAAAAGACAAAAACAATAAGCTTACAAGAAATTATGACAAAAGAAAAAGGCTGCCTCGATTACAGCTAAAAATCACACAGCTGATACCTTCAGAGCTCCTAAACGTAGTTATAAGATTTTTAATTCGCTAGGCAGAGTGAAAGTCTATTAAAATCGAACTTGTTTACCTTAAAGTGTTGATCCCTGTAAGCACTGAGTTCCGCCATCTTGAAATGACAGCGCATGTACAAACGAATATTACCGCTGTCATGATGTATTGGGTACTCAACTCGTCCCAGTCCTAATCTCGTGTGGCTCTTTTGTTTTTCGCTTTCGTTTTACCTTTTTTTTCCAAGAAAAAAGTCCCCGAGAAAAATTCCCCGAAAAGATGTTTTATATCATCCCTTCTTTCAAACGAGGGCTTCGGAAGGCAAGAAAATGAGTCGGTCGTACACAACTAAAGCCTCATACGCTAACCAGAGCGGTGCAAGACCAAGAAGAAGGCTTGACAATCAAGGGATACTTGAACAAGAAAGAACTCCTCAAGGAACAAGACAAGGTATTCCTGATGGCCAACAAGACGACTCTATGCCTCCACAAGAACCTCAAACACAAGAAAATGAAAGATACCAAAGGTATCTATCTATCTTACTCTCTTAGACTTACAAATTTTGTGATTATTTTAGCTTTGGGTTTGAGATTAAAAATGTTATACAAAAATGAGTGACAGAAAGTTTGCGAAAACTGGCTTCTGCTCTGACTTCGTGTACCGACAGCACAGAAACAAAAGCTGAAAACAATAGAACTGAAGCTAAATAATACCCTGACCAAGAATACAATGGTACACGAGAACAGAGAGCCGAAAACTGTCAGGGTGCTGAGGTCTGGAGTGATAAATAGTTTGAGTTACATGGAAAAACCTAAACTTTCAATTAAGTTTTTATAAGGATTTTTGATTGGGAAGACAAATGGTAAGTGTCATTCTAATTAGAAGTTTGGGAAAATTCGTGAGTGGTTTGAGATAATTCATTTTTCCCAGTCTGCCACTTTTTCTGGTTTGTAGATATGCATGTACAATATAGAGCAAATTTCGTATGACTGAAAAGCTTGTGGCACAGAATGCGTGGTTATAACACTGTCAAGGCATGGCAATGCATGTCAAAAATTAATTGGTGTAAGTGGCAAGGCACTTGGTTTACCAGATAAAGCTTCATGTTTCTGTTCATATAATTGCAGGAGAGAGGCTTATACTGTGATTGCACCAAATGACCAGAAAAGGCAAGACCTATTGCGAAGTAAGTCATATGTTATCAGATCCTTAGAGCAGAATTTTATGGCTATGAGAGCCTCATGGTATGAAATTTGTGCAACATGACCCTGACACCGCTGTGACTAAGTATTCCCACTGGATGAGCAGTAAACTTGATGTGAGTGGTGCTCAACAGATGTAGTCATAATGTCATATTCCATACAGTCATGGTACTGTGTACTGTAATAATCACAGTCATATGAAATCTACTCTCTTTTGATTGAATTTGGCAAGTGAATAATGGAGACAGGGCAGTGCTAGCCTCATATGCAGATGGTCAAGCAATATTCAATCTTGACCACAGTAGTTTAGGCCAGTACAGAATAGTATTTTTGAGGCTTTCGCGTGAATTAGACATCTAAAATGGAGGTTTTTCGGTTTACACGCATGAAAGTTGGAAAACATAACATTTCGGATAGGCTTCTTCAGAATGAGCAGTATTATAAGTACAGAATACTAGTACTGGTACTTATAATATCATGAATAATTAATGAGCAAAACACAATAGAAAATCATAAGCGTGGAGGAGTCTGTATATCTGATACAGTTCTTCTTGATTTGCATAAATTTTAAAGCTGATTTTCTCAGCCAAATTCACATGTATGTTCATAATTATAGTCAAACACGATCTAGGTAACCTAGACGTATCATAAGTAATGTACAATATTCACGTCCGATCTGTATGGGATCAACAATGGCTTGCCTTCGGCTCACCATTGTAAATCCCATACAGATCAGCCACTCATATTGTATACATTACAAAAAACTAACCAGCTTCACAACAAAAAGATTCCACTTAACACTTGTGCAAATCTTGAACATGGAATGCAATACTAGAGAAAATGTTGAAGAACAGCAGATCCTGAAGAAGACCAATGAAGTTTGGTCGAAACATTGATTTAAACTTAAAAGTTTTGCAGGGAATTCCCAAAAAATGAACAAACGTAATCAACACCTGCAAAAACAAAGTTTCAGACATACAAAAACCAGCTTTAATTGAATGTGTACATGTAAATGTAAATGAGGAAATTTAGAGGGCAGGGGTCAGCAAAAACACTTACTGTGTTCCTGACCAGCACACTAACATACACACATCATTTTTCTTGAAGGTTTGAAAAAGGACCAGTAAGACATCACATACTGATTTGATAACCTTTAAGTCAAATGATGACGTGAGTCCACAAAATTTGCTGGCCACTTCCCCAACCAAATTTAATGAAATACTATATAACTAAACAAATTGGCCTTATATTCTTTGTTAGTACAAAAACAAGAAGAAGAAACTGCAAGGAGGAGAAAGGAAGAAAAAGCAAAAATCCCCATAAAGATGACACCCAGGCCTGTTGGAGGACAGGGAGTTTCAGAAAGGGAGTATGTTGAACATCAACAAAAATTGGCAGATAAATCTCCAACAGCAAAAGCTCTTGAAATGAGGGTAAGATAAAATTGGAATTAAATTAAAATAACATGGTGCATTACAGAGTTGAGACCCTTAGTGAAGTAAAATTGTATTATAAAATTTTCAGAGAAAAAATTTGCGAGTTACCTTCAAGCCTATCCTGAACTTGTAACTTTTACTCAAGCACAGCTGGGATTGGTGAATTGATTCATCAATTCTTGCAGTACATCTCAATTTTTCTTGGATTTTTTTTACATAAGGAAAAAAGAGAAAAATGGAGAAGAGAGAAAAAAGAAAGGGAGGAAAGAGAAATTGAGGAAAAGAAAGCGGCAGCAAGATTACAAGTAAGTACTATGTTAAATTTTGATATAATGTTCCGTTATTTTATAACTTTTTTTCTAAAATTAAAACTCAAATTTGAACTAAACATATACCACTAGGCAGAAAAGAATGAAAAGAAGCAATCACTTCAAAAAGAGACAATGAGAAAGTAAGCAACAGCATCTTTCATTCTACTTTTAATTAGTTAGTGAAAAAATAAAAGGAAGTGCAAGTATAATTTGAGATCACTTGTCATTATGGAGTGGAGTTAATTGTTAAATGATGACCGAATAAGTAAGTGTATTGAAATCCCTCGAGGCTACGACGAACTGTTAATGTGTGACTTATCCGGTCATCATTAACATAACTCCACTGAATGAAGGAAGAGCGGTCTCTTCCGAAATGTTTTGGAACAAAATTTATTTTTCACTCTGTTATCAGGTATCTTCTATATTAATTCACAATGCCAGAGTTGTTAAATAGAGAATAATACATGGGCGCACAGAGATATGGAATTTATCTTCGAGTGTTCAATTTGATATCTCACGAGTGAGCACAGCGAATGAGTGAGAGATCAAATTTGAACATGAGAAGATAAATTCCATATCTCCAAGCATCCATGTATTTTTCTGTTTATTATATAAACTATAGTGTTTTCAAAGATTTCTACCACTGGATACTAAAAATTTGATTGGTTGATATTTTCACATGTGAAAAATATCGTATTTTTACGTGTGCTGAGATACGACATTTCTCAGTGGTAGAAATCCTTGTAAACACTGTAGATTTATAAAAAAAGGTTTTATTTCTCATTTTTTTGTTTATTTGTTTGTGTATTTATCTGTTTGTTTGTTTTAGATTTTTCCCTTCTCTGCATAGTAATTGTCATTAGCAGGCAGCCTTTAATTCTCTGTTAAATCACCTTTTGTAATTTTAATGAATTACTTTTAAGCCACTGGGCTGGGAAATATACCAACCAAAGTATAATACAATCTAGAGAATACTCTTCAAGATCAGATGAAGGTATGTTATTAAGTATGAATCTTTGTGTATACTAAATGACTATAAATAGAGCAGGTTTTGTAGGACTGTGAAAACCTCATGGTAGACATGTGTCTTTTTATTGGTTGAGCAGTGATCTTGCACCCTGTGATTTGGTCCACAGATGACTTCAATCCTGTGTCCCTAGAGTGCCACATGCCATGACCTTTCACAGTCACATGAAGACTACTCTATTGTTATAGTAAAACTTATAACAAATTGCAGTTCCTCAGCTACAACACCACCCATTCAGGGGTTTCCTGTTGTGTGCTTGATCCCTGTCTACATTCAGCTCACATCAGTGCTCTATTTCATAGTAATTCATGGCCAAACCTTCACAGACTGGAGAGAGTCCAAACAAGCGCAGTAATTAAAGCATTGATATGTTGTACTTGTTGTAGCAGGCTATGACTATGCTGGATGTGGGACAATGCAGTATCAGTCACCAGGAGAAGATGAATTAGTCCAGCTGTGTCAAATGTTTCCAGATTATGATCCTACCATGCTATCAGAGTTACTCGAAGAGCAGGGATCACTGGAAAGGGTATGCATGATGTTAAATGAATAAATATTATCAGAGCTCAAAATAATGACCAGTCAAAGGACAATGTCTGGTCAAAATTTGCACTTGTCTGGCCAAATGCCTCTTAACCTGGTCTTCTTGACCAGTCACATTGACTGGCCAAATGTTGATCAGTGAGCAGCCAGAAAGAAAGCATGTTGGAGCTAAAAAGGCAAGTCATCATGTCTGGTCATTGACAGGCTGTTATTTTGAGCCCTAATTACGGCATCAAGATTTAAAACAAGACTGTGCAGGACTGAGGGTGTAAAGTAGGTATGGTGCACTCTTATACTGAAATTTACCAGGAGCATGAAAACGAATGTTTTAAAAAATTGCTTTATTGAAAATTATGTGATTACAGCTTCTCTATGAAGCGTTTTTTGTGTCAAATTTACTATCCGGTGTGCACATTCAATTATGGCATTTCAACATTCAATTATGACATTTGATCATTTGATTATTCTATTTCAATATGTTATGATTGTATTTCATCATGACATTTTTAGATTATGATATTCATTTTTATACACACCTAACGTAGTGCCTCTAGTCTTCGTCGTTATACCTTTGCACGCCTAATGTGGTTGCCTGGTGATCGTTAGGTGTGCAGGATATCAATTAGACGAATTATCGACTACTTACCGAAACCTTATCGATTGCAGAAAATCGTAAAACATGGCTGCTGTGATGAAGGGAGGAATCAGGTTGATATTGTTGGAAATTTCAATTACCTTACCTCAGAATTTTCAAAATCATGATCGGGAATACATCTTTCTGAAAATTGAGAGAGCTGAACATATATTGTCGCGTTGCACGCAAGTAATGGACGTTGATTCAAGCGGAATATTTTCCAAACTATCAGAAGCAAAATATCTGAGAGAGTGGCTAGCAAAGAACACCACGGTGGTTATGAATCACATCAAGTATTTACAGTCAACAGAGGAAGGCCTCGCTACTTTGTAACCAAAGAATGGCTTGAGTATTTTATAAGCTTCAGCTTCAGAGCCCCAGAGCCCATGATTTTGAAGATTCTGAAATCATAAGGTATCTGAAATTTCCAACAATATCAACCTGATTCCTCCCTTCATCACAGCGGCCGTGTTTTACGATTTTCTGCAATCGATAAGGTTTCGGCAAGTAGTTGATAATTCGTCTAAGTAATCGATATCCTGCACATTAACGATCACCAGGCGACCACATTAGGTGTGCAAAGGCATAACGACGAAGACTAGAGGCATGACGTTAGGTGTGTATAAAAATAAATATCATAATCTAAAAATGCAATCATAACATATTGAAATGGAATAATTGAATGATCAAATGTCATAATTGAATGTTGAAATACCATAATTGAATGTGCACACCGGATAGTAAATTTGACACGAAAAACGCTTCATACTTCTCCTACTGAGAAGTTTCACACAATAGACTGTTCCCTTTATCACATCATGCTTTGACTACAGAATGCTAAGCAAGCATCTGTGTCACTGACTTAATAGACCTTTTACCAAAACGGCAGCCGAAATTTCAAATAATTTAAAATTAGAAACAAATACCAGCACTAGAAAGAGCACCTCAACTTTAGTAAACCTGCAAAGATTCATTATGTTAGGTGTTATAGAGGCTGAGAAAACATTTTTCAAAATTTGCCAAATTTACAGAAGAGATGTATGTCTGGGGGTATGATGTGACCCTCAGACATACATTTTGATTGAATTTGCAGCTGCCATTTTGGTAAAAGGTCTATTAGAGGAATGACTATAGACAGTATATGGGAGTACCCCTCCCAGAACTATGATCTATTGCACAATATAGTAACTCAAAGACAAAACTTTTCTTTATCCACCAAATTTGTTATTTAACAATTAGACTACAAGTTCAAGTTTTCTATGAGTCAATAGATAGTCAATGAGGCATATAGCACTAAGTTGACTATTTGACTCATAGAAAATGAGAACAAGTAGTCTAATAGACCTTTCCCAAATTCGGTTGAATGATCACGAAACAATGGTCGAGACTGAACTTGATTCTTTTGTTTATCAGGGCAAACCTCGACTTGAAACCATTGTTTCACGATCATCCAAGTGAATTTGGGAAAGGTCTATTGTTCTAGTACTGGAAACCCACTAGCATCCTTTGAGGCCATACCAATATTTATTGATTTGAATGTTTTTAGTACAAAATGATGGCTTTTTCACTACTCATTATCTATCACTCAATAGTTAGTGAGTACATGAGCCAATTAGATTGCAGGATTCGTGATAGTATGCTAGTGGGTTACTAATTTTAAATATTGTATAATTTTATTTTCAAATTTGTGGAGCACAAGCAATTGGTCCATTATTATGAACTATTCTGATGTGAAAAGTGTGCAAGTAATGAGTATGTGTGCATGTATAAGTTAGAAAATATGAAATATCTTAAAACTGTATCATATTTCTTGTTCATGGTTGAGTTTATCAATCTATTATCTATTCTAAAGATGTTTGTAGAAATCAGTTTTCATTGCAAATAGTATAAAGTTTTGTTATAAAATAAATCCTAAACTATGATACACATTCAATTTCATGTTATGTCACATAAAACTATTAAAAGGAGTGTTTGTGCAATCAAATCCACCTGATATTGTATAATGCTGACTACATCATGATTCATCTGTAGGGTATAGTTCATTATAGTCCTGTAGCATATTGCACAATCAATTAATGTGTGATACTGAATACTGTGGGCATCACAGCACCATGTCAACCATGACTCATAAAAATATCTAGCCCCTTTTGATGACCAGTATATATTCATTTAGTGTGCTACACAATCCATGTCATATGGTATACAGACCAGTGTACCATGATGCATTGGTAGGGTATAGTACTAGAAAACCAATCCATGTGATGTGGTATAATACCAGTATACCATATGCATTGGTAGGGTATAGTACTAGACAACCAATCCATGTGATGTGGTATAATACTGGTATACCAAGGTCCAGTCTAGTGTTGTGCCTTGCATACTATTCCATATAATATCATTCACTTGCCAGGTACACTGTTATTTTGTTAATCTAGAGTCGTGTTGAAGCAGGACTGTTCGATACTCGGTTCGATGATATTTGTGGTTTACTGTGGCTTTCATTGGAGCTCTGAGGATTAACCTGAGGATGTCTACAACATGACAGAACAACCTGCCTAAACTGTGGCATCCTATAGAAATAAACCACCAGATTGATGCAAGAATTCCAGTACTGCAGAATAATCAACCCAAAAAGCATTTTACCAGAATATTTGATACCACAAACGTCACAATGGAATGTCAAAACGTAATACACGTTGTACGGTCCCCAAGTAACTACAGATGCTAGCGTGACCATGAGAAGCGTGACGGCTAGTTTTCTGTCACGCAAGTTCTGCATGCGACTCGGGCCTTGGACGTGGTTCTTTCGGACTTGAATAAGTAGAGTTGAATAAGAGATAAAGATGACGGCGACTGGGATGGAGATGACTATGAGGTATGTCATCTCAAATGTTTCTAGATCAATCACTGGTATTCTATAGGAGAATATATAGATGATTGTAGTAGCAGTGGAGAGCAGCCATGGAATCCCCATCAGTAGCGCATAGAGTCCTCTCCCCGCCATGCGGTGGAAGAAAGGAAACACGATAGCAACGAATCTCTCGATGGATATCGATGTTAGCACATTGATCGAAGCAACGCTCGAGAAGTAGTCTAGAGTATATGTTAAGGACGCGAACACGAAATCCGCATCTCCGTACTTCCAGTAAAACAGGTCGATAACCAACCGAAGTAGAATACTAACACCAACCAGGAAATCCGCCAGGCAGAGATGGATTAATAAGTAATGAGGACGCTTGCGCAGTGATTTGGACCCCAGGAAAGCGGCAAGACACACTAGATTACCAAAGAGAACCACAAAAGCGGTGACTCCCCGGCACCAGATCTTCGTTCTTTCATAATCATGGTCCCAATGCCAATATCTTGGAGTACGAGTGATGTTGTTCGTTATGTTCGATCTGTTATCACTTGTATTTACAGCAGCGGTGGGATTCATCGTCTTTCTTCCTGAAAATAAGAGCAGAGAATTTTACAGAACTCTTTTTCGTCTTTGTCCTGCTTTTAGTTAGAGCGCGCACCAAATATGCGTGAAACTAGTTACTAAATTACATTCAGTACGTATTACTTTAACTACGGATCAGTGAAACTTTCCCATTTGTTACACTGAATCCTTTTCACAAATAATTCAAATTGCGCAACATCCAAAACTGTCGCTCTGAATGACGTAAGACTCGGAGTATTATCGGCCCAAAAATCTGGCAACGACTCATGAAAAAAAATTAAATCAATCGGTAAGTGCGCTCTTCCGAATGTGTTAGCTAAGGTACAAGTTATCACTGACTTACCAACTTAGAGTTTGTTTATCATTTACAAACCGATCACAGAGTCGAAAATTAAGAACATTTTGCTTCGAAAAAAGCGAATATCCGATTAAACAGATACAATGTCCGATATAGAGCGGTCGCATCATTTTCGTCAAATGTTTAAACGTTCAATGTTAAATACGGAAGCGCTTTTATTGAATAAATAAGAAAACTACTGCGGATTGTCTGGGACGACAAGATTTCATCAAAAACCCGCTTATTACGACTGTCTGTCACTTCCGATTAGGTAAAACTCCACTCTAGATGTCGTTCTTTCTTTCCCAAACACTGAGCCGATTGGCTTAATAAACGAAACAAAATGATAATATACGGAAATATCAAATCACTCCCAGACAATAATGGTTACGGAGTAATACCTATCTTTATAAACACATGTATGTTATCAGTCGTTTTTGTCTATAATCTTCGGGATCGTTTCGCGGTTGAGGGTAGGACTTGTATCTTGTATAATATCTTTTTAGAATCGTAGTTCCTAATGCAATCCTATCAAAATTGTAGCCCACATATTTGACATCTTGTTTTGAAAATTTTGTTTGCGAGGACAAACCTGGCCAGCTGCGTGAGTTTTGATGGTGTTTTTTCGAAAAGGTTGTTTGTACAGCATGAAATTCTAGACGTTGCAAATTGTGGTTAATATTGTGGATGCTTGCTTCCTTATTGAAATAAAAAATAGTTCCCATGCATATGTAGTCTTGTTGTCTTGTCCCCTATGAACCGTATAGTATAAAACTGTGCCCGAGATCTTGATTCCTTTTTTAGTTAGTTATTATTTTTGCCGTACAATTTTACCACGCTCAAGCCAGGATACCGTTGGACCGGGCATATCGTGAAAAACCGGACTGCTCGCGAGCCAATCATAGCGCGCGCTTTCCTAGGATGTCGCCGGACCGGAAAAAAATAATAGAAGTTATTACAGGGTTCGTACGGGTTTTGGAAAGTCTTGGAAAGTTTTGGAAATTGATAATGCATTTTTCCAGGACCTTGAATTGATATCTGGTTCGCTAGGCTATGGAAAAGTTATGCATTTTTTGAAGCTTTTACAGCTTTATACCTTGCAAAGAATTGTTTTCGTTGTAAAGTGCCAAAGATTTTTCTGTCAGCACTATACGTGTGATGTACGTATTGTTTTGCATTGCTAAATGTATGTTGGATGTTTCAGATCCATGAATTTGGCTTTATTTTTGTGCTTTGTGTGGTTTTGGAAATTTGAGTCAAAGGGGTTAAGAAAGCTTTGGAAAAGTTTTAAAAATTCTCACAGGTGATCCTGTACGAATCCTGTTATTATCTAGAAAGAAAACAGCAACAAAAAAACAGGAAATGTCACGTTACATCTTACCGAAATGTGACGAAAAAGCTTCATAAACTAGTGGAATACAAACAAACAAACAAACAAAAAAGCATCATTGAATTGCTAAATTATTCAAACGAGTCGACAAGTGAGTTTTTGGGGGTGGGGAGGATGCACCGATAATTGCTGGGGGAACAATGAATCACCTCCAGATAAGTTTATACGGAACTAAATGCCCATCATTAATATTTGATTCAAATTAGGAACAAGCGGCCAGCAAATTATAGATTTATCAGCACTGAGACGATTCAAAGAATTTTCTTTCTTCTTAATCGCCTTATTAAACTCGCTCGATTTGCTTTTGCCTCGTTCTGCACAGTTATCCTTTCAGATTTCCCAGGCGTAGTAAATTATTGTTAAATTTCCGATTTAACGGCACAAACACTGATTTGTCACTTATAAAATCTCGCACTATAAAATTTCTTTTTTTTTTTTTTTGAGAATGACAGAACTGAATGCTCCGTATTCACTATAGTCTGCGCATATCAACCTTTCTAACTGCCTCCCACATGGATCAAAGTGACACAGGAGAATGAGTTCTCAGAGAGAGACAGCGATTATCACTGATCATAGCAAGAGGTTAATCTAACATGGTCCAGGGCCCGACTAACCTCTCCCTTTAGGCTTCGGCCGAGTTCCCTGATTAGTCGTCATGGATAGCGGTGTTGGAGCCGAAATCTCCAGCTGACCTGTAAATGGTTTCGCCCTGCCATGCGACGCTTCAGCAATCGATGTCTGGATGTATAGTCCCAAATTCATCAATTAAAATGAAGAAAAATCTAGAATCCCAGGATAGACATTTTGGAAAGTAAGGCAATGTAGCTGAATAAATCTCTCTCTATTCAGTAGGAAGTCATGACTTTACACCAGCTTTCCACTGTAGCAATATGCAAATTAACCATGATAGTACTGTTAGTGGCAAAGCCTGGAAATCGGAAATCTCCGATTGATCTCTTACTGAAATTAGCAAAAATCGACTAGTATTCTAATACAAATCTTGCGCTCTGATTGGCTACTCAGAGAAGATTCAAGATGGCGGCTTTTCCCGAGACTCGTTTTAAAGAACTTACGAGTGGAGATATTGAAGAATTACTACAAAATATTACTCCAGAGAAACAAAAATCGATTTTTACTAAAACAATAAGACTACTAGTTCTCGTTTTCTCTTAGCTTTGATAGTCGACTCAGGCTTTACCCTCGTCAACTATCAGACGATAGAAAAAACTCAGTTAATTGTTAATTAGATGCCTGGTGGATTCACGTGACAATGCGCACACCTTCTTATGGGAATCCCGAAATTTTATTACTCCTATTTTCTAATTTAGAAAATGACTTCGAACAGATGTTATCCTCTTTACTTGACTAAATACAAGTCTGATAAACACACTCTGAAACTTCTTATTTAGAAAAAGCTTATTAAACTTTGTAGTTTGACATCTTGATACTATATCTTGATTACTATCACGGAATAGGAATATTTCAGTCCAATTAATTATCAGTTTATTATTGTTATTATACGATTAAAAAATAACCCCATTATTCATGAAAGTAGGTTTTTGCAAAACGTTGCAAAACGCTTTTCTAAAACGAGGCGCTAGTTTTTAATTCCCAATCCCGGGTCATCCGTCAAACGTCTTTCTCTCCTGCTAGCGCTGTCACCTTTTTCATTCTAAGGTCCGAGGGGATGTTGAATGAAGTTTTCAGAAAAAAGACTGAGCAAAGACAAGTTAAAACATATAAAAAATCTTTATGAACTGAAAAAGTTTTGTATTAATATACAATGCTGACAGTAATCTGTCATGGCGTACTGAAATGATTTTAAAGGCATGAAAAGCAACCTCAAAAATTAGTTTGTTTTGAACTATTTTGTTAGTTAAGCCGCTTTTTTCCCTTTCTTTCTTTCTTTCTTTCTTAATAAGATGTTGACAAAGTCTAAATCCATGGGGCGTAGTGATAGTCATTACATTTTAGAGGAAATTGAGAATGAAAAAAGCGTCGACAGAATCCACAAATATTTGTTTTTAGATTGTAGAATCTATTTTCATGCTCACATTCAAGTTGAGCTAAATTTCTCGCTTTTACAGTAAGCTGAAGCCTTTCCTTTTTCCTTTTCGTGATTATATTAACATATTTTAAGTGTTTAATACTAAAATAATATGCATGCAATTCACTAGGAGCAAATAAAACTATACTTTATATAGTGGGCATTGTTTTAAAATAAAACGAAAAAAAAATTAGATACCGAAAAAAGCAACTTACGTCCAAACAATGGAGTTTTGATTCCGGAGCGAGTAATGTTTTGTGCCTTGGAGGGCTTCTCTCTCGAAGCGATTGAATGAATTGCAGTCTTCTTTTCTGAGCGTTGCTGTAGACAGAAAAGCAAAGTAAATGATAGCTAGATGTTTTATAAAGCAAACAAGTATGACAACGCGTTTGACCATCTGCTAATCACTCAATGGATCATATTAAACTTGGTAACTTCTATAAATAAGTCCGGTTTTTTTATGGCTGACGGGCGCATGATATGTTGACCAACCAGAAAGCTAGAACATTTTCAGCCAATCACAGCCATTGTTAATATCAGCCGTCCATAAAGTCCAGACATTTGGTCATTACTTTTGCATGCACTTATAAACTTTAGTATAGGTAATCATGTGGTTTCGAGTGCAATTTGGAATTAATTTTCACGAGTGTGTTTTTCAAAGAGATTCAAATAGCACGAGCCCTTATTAATAATATACACTAGTCATACTTATCAGTAACGGAATTGAGACCTAGCTTTTGTTCTTAAAAAGGAATCTGAATGTGCCAACGA
>WUAP02095887.1:0-16710 GCA_015163945.2 Stichodactyla helianthus
CTTTTATTTGGAAACACTGAATACTTTGTGAAAACTAATTAGCAATAATTTTTATAAGAGCCACGGGTAAAACAGAGGTTTAAAATTCAATTTATCCGTATCAGTTAAGTTTTGTACCGTATATTAAATGACTCCCTTGACGTCACAGTCATTAGCATATGGCATGGAAAAACCTTTATAACTTCAAGATGCATCACTCAAACTCTATAAATTTTTTTGTCATTGAACAGCTCACCTTGAGTAGAATCTATACTTAGTGCTTTGTAAATCATAAAGTAATAAAATTAGAAGTTTGTTAAACTTGATATCTTCTTTTTTAGGGTGTCCTTCAGTCCTCCATTGACCCTAAAAGCTCCTACAAACCACAAGCCCCACTTGGTACTATGTTTGTGTTTGGCTTAGCACACTCCCCTACGAGTGTGACAGTTAATGGTCACACAATCTCCTCCTATTCTTACAACAGTGACACCAAGGTAACATTTCTCTGTTAAGGACTGCATGGCCAATCTTTATCAAACTCGGTATTTAATAAAAGGATGCTTTTTACCACTCCTGCATTGTTATTGCTGGCTAACACTGAAATACAGGTCTGTGTGCTTTAACCACACTGAGGCCATTGTGATGGAAACTGACAATACATTTCCCCCCTCATTGCCTCACATTGAAACACTTCAGAACAAGTTCATGTAGGGAAGAACAAAAGTTTTCATTCTCTTGAGAATGTAAACATAGATTGGTAATCATGAAATGTACAATTTTTTCCCCAGGTGCTCACAATCAAGAAACTAAACCTTTCACTGGACAAGGCATTTACTGTGGAATACCAGTAGCTGGATAATTCATCGAAGATGTTCCTTGGCTGGTAGCGTCAGCTTGCTGGGTGTCAAATCCCAGGATGCCTGGCAACCAACGTGATTAGCAGCTTCCAAATTATTAATATTCTATTTTATTGTTTTTTATCAATTAGGCAAGTTGTTATAATTTTTAGAATCCTTATTCACAGATATTTAAATAGATGAAGCAGAAGAAAAAAAGAAAAATATCCAATTGGTATTGCAGGTGGAAACTGTACTGTGTAAATCCTGCAACTGTTGTGACAGTTTGTACTGGTGGACACATATTTTGAGATTTTTCTATTGCAACCAATGAGGGGGATGTGGCAATGTGTGTGCAAATTGAATTAACTTTTGCTATTTTTAGATATTTAAATTTTAAAGATCAAAAAGATAATACAGATAGCAACGTCATTAAGGGAATGACAATAAAAATAATTTTATAAATTATTAAAAATGAAAATATAAAAAAGGAATAAAATAAAGCATCATTCACGAATTTTTTTTTAATTTACTTGCATGAGATATTTTTTGTCAAGTTATAAGTTACTAGTCCACCGAGAACGAATTTCTACTCAAACTCAAAGCTGGTGGCAGCCAAAAGAAGCTATTTTAGCACTTTTAGTTATAAGGCACTTTCATACAACCCATAAAGCATTACTGTATAGCCATGAGAAGTCAAGAAGAGAAACCAGTGAAGTGTCATTTACATCATTTGTCAATAAGACCTACTTACTGCCTATCCTTTATTCTTTGGATCAGAATAGGTCTAAAGGCCTGTGTACACTTTTGTCACACAACTTGAGCTGTGATTTTAAAGCAATTTTATGGCAATAGATCATGCCCAAGTTACCACCAATTTGAACATGCTTGAAATTTAGTGGAAACATGGGATTGTGCAATTTTAGTCTCCTTTGCAGCCATTATTAGTGTCGGATTTGACTGACACTAATAACGGCTGCAAAGGAGACTAGCGCAATTTGGGTTGCAATAATTTTGCCATTGAAGTCAACACTCAATTCAGGGCAAAATTGCTTTAGTATAAATGGACCTTAATGTTGGCCATGTCTATATATTGTGATATTAACACACTGGCAATGATGGAGCAAACACCAGAAGGGAAAAACCCAGACAAACCACCAAGTTGAAGCTGAATTTTTAATAAATTGAACTGCTGCATAGAAAATTTTACTATTATATTAACGATTAGTAATAATATAACTGTGTGATGCTTGCTACAGTGGCCAGTGTTAAGTATTTTTTACCTGTTCAAGTTAGTCAATCAGACAGTGAGAATTTGTCTTTCAGGTGCATTTGCAGATGAACTGAGTTGTGGGAGTACTAATTGTATCTGTCAAACAAATTCTTTGTATCTGCTTCACTAACTTGTAAAGAAAATATACTGGGTGGCTGGTAGCCAGTGTCATATAGTACTAAGATTACATGGAAAGTCTTTTCCTGTTAGGGCACAGACAATAATGCATTTGAGGTAAAAATCAAATACTCATATTTGTACCACATGCCATATACGTCCTTGAAACCCCAACAAAAATGACTCCACCATTTCAAAGTCCTAGTACTTCGAAATAATTCAAAATACTAGGACTTTGAAAGAAAAACAAACATAAAGGAAACCATGAATAAAATAATTCATGAGTATTAGAACTGCCTTTTTAAAACCTTGTCACTGCATTCTATGAGGATTTCAAAATCTTCGTGAAAATTTCAACTATGCCTTGGCTTCACCTTTATTGCAAATGAAATTTCATTCGGATTTTCAAATTCCTGTAGAATACAGCGACCTGGATTTGAAACATAAATGCACAAGGATTTCCATTGATTGAAGTTTGTTGGTTAATGGAAATCAAATGACCAAAAATATCCCTTGCTTAATCTAGTGAAAGTCATTTGATTGTTTCTCTTTCACGAACTTTCATTCCAAATTTACAAAGTAAACAAAAATATTTGGTTACAAAAGTCAAAAAACCTCATCATTTCAGAGCAAATAGTTACAATAATTTAAGGACCTGTTTTGCACATGATGTCATTGCCACCATGTTGGGTGGATGTCAACAATAGATTTCTCATAATAATGAGAAATCTGTTTTGTTGACAGTCTCTCTTGTTATAGACCCAACTTCGTTATTTGAATCATTCAGTTGAATAAATTCCTTTGATTACAACAGAAATAGTGTGATATAATATGAATGATTATAATGTATGGATCCAATTCATGTTTTTCTGTGTATTCTTGGTGTACATGATGCAATAGCTGCCATGCTGGATGAAATAATAGTGTTTTTCTTTGAATTTTCCTTTTTTGTTACATAAATCAAATATGATGGCTTTACCTAGAAATGGTCACATTGAAGCCAACATTTCTTGCACTAAATCTCAATCTTGGGGTCAAAACAAGTCAGACCTTTTCCTCAAGAGAATCCACAGCTTTTTATGCAACTTTTTTTTGGTAATTCATAACCCCCAAGTTTAAGAGATTCAGTGAGTTATTAAGTAATGGATCTAACACAGGGAAGAGTATTTCATCCAAAAATCCAAACACTGGGAAGAGGCAGTTGAAAAGTGAGATTTTTAACCAACTTCAAGGTGTTTGGATAGAGGATGAAACACTCTTTCAAGTGTTAGATCCAGCTTCTCAAACCATGAATAATTCTAGGAGAAAATCAAAGAGAAAGTTGGCCAAATTATTCGAGGCTAATCAATATCACATATCTAAACCACCATCATGGTAAGGTAATTATTTTTTTCCTTCAGTTATTAATTATTCATGAGTTTGAGAATAAGAAAGAATACATTGCAACCAGGAATTGCAACTGAGATTGCATTCAAGAAATCCACTTTAAATCAAGCAGACTTGTGTTTAATGTGCTCAAGGAAAGTTTCATTTAATTCCACTAAGTATAGTTTCTTTTACATTAGATATAGAGTCTGGAAATTTTTCATAAACAAGATATACCTAATAAATTTTTTTCCAAGTTTTTTTTAAGGTGCTCAAGAAAAGTTTCATCATTTAATTCCACTAAGTATAGTTTCTTTTGCATTAGATATAGAGTCTGGAAATTTTTCATAAACAAGATATACCCAAATAAATTTTTTTCCAAGTTTTTTTCTGTCCACACTGATAAAGTTTGCCAGTAAAACCGATGGCCATTCAAATGAAGGTCTCAGAAATCACCTTAATTTTAACCTAGCATGCACCAATAGGAGGTTTTCATTGCATAATTTTACTACCACTACCAGAATGCTTTGTCAAAATGCCTTGTTATTCAAATTTTTCTACTCTCCTAGGAATAAACAGAATTTTTGGGGAAATTTGCCTGACAACAGAAGCCACTCAAAGCATTCTGGTCTTAAAGTGGTAAATTACACTATCATGCAAATGCCCTATTTCAATATAGTCAAAACCCATTTTTACAGGCGATTCCTTGAATGGGCTCCCTATGGTGCAAGAGAACAGGGAGAGACTGTAATATAAAGGGGGAGGGGAGGGCAAGAAATGTTGAAGACACAAGTAACCCAAAACAATCAAGAAAAAGAAGATTATCCAGTAAGAGAAAACTCTGTGCATCAAGGGTGTTAGCTAAAAAATTAACTATTTACATGTGTGAATTGCAATAACCAGCATTCAATGCAAGAAAAACTGGGACAAGAACATGACACTGAGGCTTAAGAGTGTACTGATAACATATTAATAACAATAAATCTTGATTAATCTATTCTACGAAAACAATACAAGTGCTTGAAACAGGTGAAGAGTGGAAAGGTTAAATTGTCTATTTTATCCAACCCAAATTCATGTTAGTGTTGCAGCAGTTCACCAGAAAGCCTCAACATGTTTTCGCACCATTTTACTTTGCACTGCTTACCAGCAAGGCTTATTTATTCCAACCTCAGAGTCAATTTTGTATGCATGAAAAACTCAGCACAGGGAAAAGCCACATTTGTGCCAGTTACCATGACATTCCTGCTCATCCAATCAGGATGTTTTAACACTGCAGGGCCATGTTTGGGGCAGTGAGATCACTTGACACAGAGCATGGATGGTCACAGTACGGCACCAATGCACCAACTACTGCTGTCATGGTAACAGTTCAGACACTGTGAAGACCTCTGTGCTGCCAGTTTTCCATTCATACAAAATTTGCTCTTGCTATTCCTCTCTGGGCTTTATAATTATGGCATAAGTGATTTTTTCCTGAGTGAGTGTGTGTGTGCAGGAAGGGGTGGGTGGGGCTAAAACATTTGACCCTAGGGAGGAATGGGTCAGAAACTTTTGCCCAAACATGTCTAACTGTACAATTCTAACTATGCCCCATTCATACCAACTTAAAAACTGTACATATTTGTCCACGTTTACATTGACGTTTCATGTTTACTTTGAGTTCCAAATGAGCTTTAATTGCACAGAACAAGTCTTGAAAAGCTGTGATTGAATATAATTTCATTTCCAATGAACATAAAACACTGAGCCATTCATGCTTGAATTATTTCACTGCATTTTTCCATTCCAGAATATATCCAAGTCACTGATGACTTTGACAAGGGCCAATTTTTTGTTGCTTTTGCAAGATTTGCCAACTCTAATATAATGTGCAAGCAGGCTTAATACTGTAACTCAAATATTTTCATTTCTATAAATTCACTATATGTTTAATGGTTGGTGTGAATGGGAATATTAGATACATTTTAAAGATTAACGATACCCACGTCGCATCTCCATTCCACCACCTGGGTACGGTGGTGGAGGCTGGTCCTGATATGATGGTCCAGGATACCCCTCGGCACGAGCCTGTCTTGCTCTTTTGTTACGCTCTTCCTCAAGGCGTTGTTGACGGCGCAGGGTGAGTTGTCGTGCTGGTTTCTTGTTGGGGTTGCTGCTTGGGGTGTGGACACTGCATACTTTGATGAAAGCTAGGAGAAAAATAAAACATAAAACACAATTAAATATAATGCAAATATTTTGGCTTCACATATCTCAAAATAGACCTCTCTATTTTGGGCATAAGGTTTTCCCATTTCAGACCAATTGTCCATATTTACAATAGCTGCCATGGTTTTTTTTCCTTGTTGTGATACTAAAAAGTTACATGGTTTCCAAGTGGGCAAACAACAAAAGTCAGGGATTGATTTCAACCGCTTGGATAATACATGTATTTGTTAAAAAAACTGAATTTCATCGTTGAAATTAGCTGATTTTTGTAAAAGCAATAATTGCTCTTACAATGCCCCCTGGAAAACTCATGGCTAATATGCATTACAACACACAAAGTAAAGAGGTCTGTAACCCCAATACTATTATTATCAGGCTATATGCATGACTGTGTGATTGGTCATTGGTCATTTGAAATTCAATTTAGCAGAAAATGTTTTTGCAACATGTCAATGCACATTACCTATCATAATGGTCCCACAAATCACCACTACATACCATAAATAAGGATTAATAATAACAGATTTGCCGTAAATAATAAAACAAACTATTAAATCATGACAAATCATAACTTAGTCAATAAAAGGTAAATTAAAACACAATACAAAATTAACAAATGGGTAAATTAAAAATAAAATGTCTATAAAGTAAATAGGATAACGAAATAATGAAAAAATTATTAAATATAGGTAAAAATACAAATATCAATTAACCAAATAAATCAATGAACAAATCTATATAATTTATTACAAATTTGTCTAATTATTTATTTTAATTTAATTTTTTCAAATCTAAGTTAATATTAATGTAAGAGAATGGTTAATGAAGATCAGGGTTGCCAGCACCATTATTATTTTAGACAAAATATCCCATCATTTTATAGATTATTGTCAAGATTAGCCTTATTGTGAATGACATTATTTAGTATTTACTGATCTGCGTATGAACGAATGATGTGGAATACTTAACTGACTCAAAAATGTACTTCTCTGGTGGGCTGAAAATGGTAGTCATATTATTTCACCAACAGTAGGATAATTCTATGCCTGCTTTCATTTCAATATCAATGAGCATAGCATTTCCATACTTGCCTGCTTTGACTTCCAAAACATGTTTTGCTCTCCATGAAACAGATTTTGGCAGCATAAATGATCATTTACAGTATGGACCACCGACCTTACTTTTGTGTTTGCTTTGCCATATAATGAACATCTTATTAACCTCACTTCCTCAGTCTGTACCTAAGTTATGGAAACCTTGATTTTTTCCCTACTTTTTTCCCTATACCCACGTTCTACATGCTTGATCAGGGGAAGATCCAGGAACTTTTTCAGGGAGGGGTGCACCATTTATGTTCAGGACTCAAGCATCAAATAATATAGATAATAAAAGCATAACTGTAAATCGCTTATCTCAAGGGGGGTGCGCACCCCTCCCCTGGATCCGCCCCTGTTGGTCCACAAAGGCAGTAGGAAAAAACTGGGTCCATAACATAAGGTATGGCCAATGTGCTTGGTTAATAAGAGGTACATGTATGCATAGAAGTACATTTTTAACTGGAGTTGTCTCATACATCATCACAATCATACCAACTTCTTTCAGAGGCCTGCTGCAGTGGTTTCAAGTACCATGCCACTCTTCTCAAAATCCCTGACCTTTAGTCAGTCTGAAAATTTTCCAGATTTTTTCCAAAATTCTCTGGCTTTCACCCGACCTTGTAAAAAATACTTTCCTGTTTCATTGGTACTGATGTCTGGCAACCCTGGATGGTAAGGAAGGTATTCAAAGCATGCAGATGTGAGAATGAAAGAATAAGTATTGCACACGTGCAGGAAAACTGGTGGGAAAAGCACAAATGAAAAAAAGCAGGGTGGAAAATGGCAGGAATTAATGGCTGGGCACAGAGATGAGGACATTAAATGAACAGAGCGTATTACACAGCTATATGTGCACAGAGAAACAAATTTAGTGTTTAAGTAATAGATCAAACATGGGAAAAAGTGTTCCATCCAATATCCAAATAATGAGAAGTAAGTTGACTACAACAACAACAACAACAACAACAACAACAACAACAACAACAACAACAACAACAACAAGGCACAGCCAGGTAACCAACATCGAGGTGTTTGGATAGAGGATGAAACACTCTTTCAAGTGTTAGATCTAGCTTCTCAAACCATGAATAGTTCTGGGAGAAAATCAAAGAGAAAGTTGGCCAAATTTTATTCTATTTTAAGATCACATATCCAAACTACCATCGCAATAATGATTTAGTTTGTTTTCTTCTAATTAATTATTCATGAGTTTGAGAAAAATCTGTCACCAGTTCCATGCAATTTCATGCACATTCAGAGAAAGTAAGAAAATGGGTGAACTACTTGACTAGAAACAAAACTGTATCTTGTACATCAGCAATTAGATTTTCTGTAATGTAATGCCATTTGGAATTTAAATAATTAAATAAATAAATAAATAAATAAATAAATAAATAAATAAATAAATAAATAAATATAGTGAATACAATGTAAATAAATAAGCAAATAATGTAAGGAATGAAGGAATAACAAAATAAATAAACAAACAAACAAACAAACAAATAACTAAAAGGTATTCCGTATTTGTTAGACATTTTAAAATGGTTTTATAATAACCCAAGTGAAGGACTCAAAAACTCACCAGCCATCAACAGTATGAGACCCACGCCCATCAGCACAACAGCCCACCAATACTTCTTAATCCATGCTATATATCCCAAGAATGCTTCTTTACTGAAGAATTTCTTTCTAAGTCTGTTGAGAGGACCATCAGCATCAACCTTGCGGCACTTGAGAAACACGTCACAGTATCCATTGAAGTTGTCACAGGCTGCCGATGGCAGTTGCTTCATAGCCTGAAACAAATTAACAAATTTACATGTATATACTAGTCATACAATTGCTTTCAAGTGGCATACCGTGGAATATCCCACGTCACTTTTAATTTCAAAGTGTACACACAAGCCCTTAAGGCAAGCATTCCAAGTGATCTCGTACACACTCTTCCAGTTAGAATCCATTTTAAGGCATCATAAAAAGTTCCATTATTGATTTAAAAAATGGAGTCTTAAGATTGAATTTTACCAAAGAAAGATATCATGCTGGTATATATTGAACCTGCTATTAGGAACTGTTTGCTTGACAAATAATCCTTTGCAGGCTTGTAGAGAGATCACCTGGTTGATTGGCTATATTTTTATGTTGTGGAATAAAGAAATTTATTCAAATACCATTCCTCAGTAGTGTATCAAGAAGGGCAGGGCATGAGTGAGGGGAATGAACATAGGCCTTTTCTAAGATACCAAATATGGTGCATTGTGGTCTAGCTTGGGTACAAACATCTATTGTTCACTATGCTTTACATGTATATGGTGTTGTTTGTACCCAAGCTAGACCACAATGCACCTTGTTTGTCTATCTCAGAAAAGGTTTATGTACCATACCCCCTCTAATATCCCATTTTCATTTCATTTTCTCTTCATCAATTCACCATTTCTCTTAACATACTCAGTCCAGGGTTAACAGCCACCAGTATGGTTGGTCCAGCTGAAACCAGACAACTGGGGCAGCTAACATTTCCTATTTCCAGACAGATTTTTGGAGTAACCTTTTTCCTGCCCCTAGATTCTGTTCATCCTTCTCCCACAACAAAAAAAAAAATAATGAACCAATGCATAGGAATTCTGCGTTTTACCGTAAATCCTGGTATGTCAGATGTAGGTTTACAGTCTGGTTTATTTGGATCCCTGCTGACATCACAGCACAAGTCACACATCTTGTCCTCCTGGGTGCATTGACATTCAGAATAATTTTTTGACTTGCATACTGAAGCTGAACAAGCCTGAAGACAACAAAACTTGTCAGATAAGGGTATGAATAGGCTAGTCTGTCTGTCTGTTTTTAATAGTCCAGTTTCACAATACAACTGCTGTTTTCAGTGACCACAGACTCATTTGTACAGTGTTAGCCTCGTTTATAAGTGAGTTATTCATAAATACTGGTGAAAGTCCGTGGACTTTAAAAGTGTTTGTATTCTTCAAGTTGTACATTCTTCGCATTGCTGTTGGTATTTATGAATTATTTGATCTTAAACGAGGCTAAGCCTGTACAAATGAATCCGTGGTCAAGGATTACAGCGGTAATTTTGGAATGTGAAACAGGACTATTCAGTCAGTCTGTGGGCCAATCTGAGTCCATTGGTCAGTTGATCAGACAGTATGTTTGTTGGTTGGTCTGTCAGTAAGTTGATAACCGGTCTTTTCGATCCAAAGTCGTTTTGATCCACTGTTTATACCAGTTCGATCCATGTATATTTTCATTTAAGTTCGTTTGTAAAAACTTTTTGAGCCTTATAACATCGACTTCCTGTTATATTTAAATCAGAATGAGTAAGTTTTGGATTTTATGGCTTAATAACTGTTCTTACAGTCAATCAAATAAGTTCGCATCGGAATGTTCACCTTCGAAACGCAAGTCAATTCATTGAATTTTTATGTGTTCCTTGGCTTTAATATTACATTTAAAAGGTTTCTTCTAATGTAAATTAACATCTAAAATAAAAATGGATGAAAAACAGTTGATTTCTGATACTATTTATTAGTATAAACACATATAATTCGGATCAGTCAAACTTCACATGCTTGAAAAGTCAATACTTATATGCTTTCACTAAAATTATAATAATAATGAAATAAAGATTGTATCTGCACACAGGCAGCCCAAACAATCTTCCTGAGCACGATTTATAAAAGAATGTGTTAAACTTTCAAAAGAAATTTAAAATAAATCATTTCCCTGAATAAAGTGCCTCACTTGCCTGTGATCTTTAAACTTCTGAAAGGTCCAGAAAATGGTGCGCCTTATTAATATACGTGAGGAAATACTAAATATTGTTCGATAATAAAAACTTTTATTCTAGCACTCTGTTCTCGCTTTCTTGGGTAAAAAAAATCAGCCCTGAGTTATTGGAATTATAGCTGTTGTTTACGAAGACTGAGCTGAAAGACACCATTTTGTTTTCACACCACGTGTTGCTGACTCGTCATCAGTCCTCCGCACAATGGGTTGCTGTGTTTTGAAGTGTTCTGAGAAGATGTTTGATAGCCAAGTCCGATCAAGAAGCAAACAAGTTATTTTTCATTATCGATTTTAGCTCTTTACATCTATTTCATACTAAAGGATTACAATTTCATTTTACTTAGGTATTATTCGGTAATTAAAACAACGGAAAAATAAATGACAAACTAGGAATCAAGGAGATCGACGATAACACGTCTTTTTTTTCCGCCTAGGCATAGTTTCACCTACTGAAGTTCACCTACGTATCGTTTTGCCTACCTATCAAATAAGTTGTGAAACCCATCTTAAAATAGTATGATACAGTATATATATCAAACAAGGAAAAAATACAAGTGCTGGTGAGTAAAGTAAGAGAAAAATTGCAAACAAGTCAAAAAGTTCGGACGCGAATGAGTTGTTTTACAACAACAGTGCAACGACTAATGTCAAGTGAAACCGGCTAACTATCTTGATTTTCTTAAGAAATCTTTGCGGGTCTTAAAATCTTTATTAAAAACACACACTTTTTATCTCTTAAAAGGTCTATGTCAATCTAAAGGTGAATAAAGAATAGAGATTTCTTTAAATCTCAGGATAGTTTGCCGGTTTCACGCAAATATGAAAGTCGCTACACTGTTGTTTTAACACAATAACTTGTTCGCGTCTGTTTTTGACTCATTCACAATGTTTCTCCTACTTCATTCGCCTTCTTTGATATATTTACTGTGTCACACTATTTTAAGATAGGTTTCACAGCTTTCACAACTCATTTGATAGGTAGGCAAACTTAAGTAGGCAAACTTCAGTAGCTGAAACGATCGTAATTCCTTTTTATCTATGCAAATTATGGTCGCAAACTGAGTCGAAAAATCGAAGAAAAGTTGCAAATATTGGTTTAGTATTTTGAAATATCATTATTTATCTTTAATAAGCTTTTATATTGAACCTTCTACAAATTGGATCGAACTGGTATAAACAGTGGATCGAAACGACTTGGGTCAAATTGATCTTTTTAAAATGTGGATCGAAACGACTTTGGATCGAAAAGACTGGCATTCAGTAAGTCAAGTCCATTGGTCCATCAATCTGTCCATACAAGTCAGTCAGTCAGTCAGGGGTCAGCAGGTGAGTCAGTCGGTCAGTCAGTCAGTCAGCCAGCCAGCCAGCCAGCCAGCCAGCCAGCCAGCCAGCCGGTCAGTTATCAATGGGTCAGTCAGTGGGTCAGTCGGGTATTACTGGCCAAGTTTTGGCTATTCAGTATTCACAATTATTTTTTGAAATGACTACAGTACCTGTTACTATGACCACAATACTTACCCCATTTTCACAGAGTTTGCGGCCTTCCATACAAGGAGTTAGATCAGGCTTGGGAGGTGCCTCAGGACAGGTTGCATTAACCCCACTTTAAGACGGTTAAGGATATCAACAACAAGCAATTACAACCAACAACAATCCCTGGGTTTGAATACACAACATATTAAACATCCTGCTTCGATTCTTGGTAATGTGCTGACATTTAAAATGTATTTTTAACCCTGTTATAGACCTTACTTGTGTGTAATGTTTTCTCAATACAGACCTCTCAGGAATAAGATTCTTTGTTTAAGGCACATCCATATTCATTATCTTCTCAAGTGCTACCATTAAACAAAGAAATAATACCCGAGGGAATGACATGCGACTCTTTGGAATAAGATTCTTTGTTTGAGGTACATTCATATTAATGTATCTTCTCAAGCATTACCGTTAAACAAAGAAATAAATCCCAAGGGAATGACACGTGACCTTTAATGGGAAAACAACATGTAAGGTCTATTATATTTTTCATGACCCAAACATTAAGTTATTGTCAAGTACTAGTCAAAGTGAAAGTCAAGTTCAAGTCAAAGTCAAAGTCAAGTTCAAGTCAAGGTCAAGTTCAAGTCAAGGTCAAGGTGACAAGTTTAACCAAAATTTTTTTTACTGATGAAAAGGATACTTGCAGTACGACACATTTCTGCATTCTGTTTCATTCTGGCACAAGTTTGTGAAATTTCCAGCAAATGGTGAACACTTTTTAGAGTCACAGCACAAACCCTGGCTGGGACTACAAGAAAACAAAGGTTAAAATATGACCTAGGTATTGAACAGTACATAAAAAAGTTCAGTTCAGTAGTTATTTCAAGTTTTGGAAACTAAGGAGTGTCTCAGCCTCTCTCCTTTATCATCCTTTCTTCTTACTAATGCACCTATCAATGTTTAGCCCCAGGGCAGACAACCCAGGGGAAATTGAAATAGGATCTTGCTCCTTGGGTCAGGCATTTGACATTATATTTTACCCCCAGAGGAAGGGAATTTGACACTTGAAAAAACATAAAAAGACTAGGAGGGGAAATTTGACATTTGTTAGCATCTGGGGGTAGGGAAATTGACTTTTCCATCTCCAAAAATGTCAATTCCCCTGGGTCTGCCTGCCCTCCCCCAACCCTGGGGCTAAACATTGATAGGTGCATACTGTAATATTGAGATGCTCTTTCCATTTTTGGAGTTCATTTTGACACCGGTGCTTGATTTAAGGATGGTCTAACAGGTCAAGCAAGTTGTTAGTGGAAAAGACCTATTTTTTTTTTAGTTCAGGGGCTTACCTGCACTTTGAACCATCAGATAATTTACAACCTGTATTTCCAGATGCTCCATTACAACACTCATCTTGTTTACAAGACTCATCTTCCACAAAACCACAGTCACACTGTTCTTGCTTCTCTACTACCTTATTACCACAGATAGCTGCTCCTGCCTCTGAAACATATACAAGAAATTAAAGTGAAATAACAATTGCTGCAAGGTGGACTATCAATAATTAAGGAGGCTCAAAACAGTTTTTGTGTGCCAATCTTAATGACGTATGCAAAATCATCTGAACTTGCAAAATAAAAATTTTGTTCCTCAAAAATCTCATATATAAGCTAATATAACTCAAAAACTGGGTGGTGAAATCTCTTTAAACTTTGCCAGTAGTTTTAATTTAAGGGATTGTAAGTGCTAAGAAAAAATTATAAAATTCTGTAAATGGTAACCTCCTGAAATAAACTTCATTGATTTTCGAGAATTCCTCACAGAAGTTTTATTTTTCGTCCAAATCAAACAACGAGTGGTAAAGTTAAAATAAGCCAATTTTAAAATATTTTTACCAAACGGTTTTTGAGCTATGATTTTTTAAATGAAAAACTTTGCTCGCATTTGAAGGGTTTTATTGTTGTCATAGTACTCAACATGTTTCGTCATATTTTCATTTTCATTCTAATCTCTACTCTATGGTCTTTGGTCTTCTGGGTCAATGTACTGTCATATATTAGCCGTATAAAGTTTTTCAGGGTCATTTTTGTTACTGCATATTATGCCAGTTCTAAAACCCTTTCAAGCCTCCTTAACAAACTTACCCTCGAAGCAGCAACTTTCCTCTTTGCACACTCCCTTGGCTTCCAATACAGGTTTCATTTTATTTATGCTGCATGATGAAAATTTTCTGTTGTTTGGTTTGGTGCCCTCTGTTGCTCTTGCAAACATGATATAGTTCCCCTTTGATCCTCCGGGTGTGCATGCTGCTGTTTCATCATGCTAAAAATGTTCCAAAATACAGCTTTTTATTAACAATCAATGCAGTAGATTGAATTTGCCATCACCTTAGTACACCAAGCTTCCTTCTCTGCTAAGTAGTAAGTACTTCAACACAGCAGTTGCAACACCCCCTTCCTCCCTTCCACCCAGGTAAATACACAGCAATTGTGGCACTCCCTTCTTTCACATTATAGCATTATAGTACTCCCCTCATTTCCTTCCCAGTAAATACACAGCACTTGCAACACCCACTCCCTTCTTACACATTACAGCACTACCCTTATTTTCTCCCTCTTTCCCTCCCACGCCAGTAAATACACAGCACTTGCAACACCCACTCCTTTCTTACACATTACAGCACTACCCTTATTTTCTCCCTCTTTCCCTCCCACGCCAGTAAATACACAGCACTTGCAACACCCACTCCTTTCTTACACATTACAGCACTACCCTTATTTTCTCCCTCTTTCCCTCCCACGCCAGTAAATACACAGCACTTGCGACACCCACTCCCTTCTTTTGTGTGACAGCTTATACTACCCTTCTACCATGCTCACTATTATAATAAAATATACACAAAGAAATCCTTACAGGTGATCCAAAATTATGACCAACTTCATGGGCAAAGGTGATTTCAGAGACTCTCTGTGGCACTGCTTTTCCATAGTTAATAAACGTCACAACTCCTGTATTCAGGATCTTTCGGCCATCACTGTAAGATTTCATTTTTTCACAAATACCACCAGCATCTTAAAAGAGGAATGTCAAAATCAGTGTTTAGCAACACTTCATGTAATAATATATATTGTCGTAGGCCTATTCTGCAGTAGCGAACATAGTGCATTGTGGTCTATATTGGGTACAAAAATCTATTGTTTATCATGTCTTACATGGTCCTGTTTGTATTGAAGCTAGACCACAATTCACCTAGTAGTTGTTTTTTCATCTCAGAAAATGATGATGTTGTTGTTATTACTATACTGCACAAAAGTACGACCACTTTTAATGTATTTGCATATTTCTAAGCACAGGATTTTGTATGTTAAACTGACACATTTCAATGAGAAGCTGTCTGGTTTTACCAAATAATGTGTGTAAAAGCTTGTTTTGCAGCAAAAAGTCTGTGCACAAAACTATCCAGGCAAATACAGTGGTCATTCTTTTGAGCATCTCACTGTAATTTTATTATGGTACTGTTTATAACTGTTAACTGTAACCTCAAAAACACTGCCATCATTTTCTTTCTTATAACTAGGCCAAAAATCCTTTCCTTCTTTCTTTCTCTAGTTCCTGTTTTCATTCTGCTTTCACTCTTTCCTTCCTTCCTTTCTACTTTCTTTCTTTTCTTTCTGTGATATCACTCACCTGTAGAAGAACCAACCCATGCCAGCCCAAGGACACCATCATTGAAATCCCTATATGTAAAGATGTATCCCAAGCAGTAATTTTCATTTCTTGCTTGTAAAGAGTTGAGTTCAAGCAACTTTTCCACACCAATATTATTCTGACGAAATGGGTTATTGGGGTTGCTCTCTTCCTGTGTACCATTAACTAACATCCTTCCAATAACAAACTCAATTTCTGAAGGAAAATAAGAAACAATGTTCAGATTTACTTCTTAAACTGCCTAAGAGACATTTGAAACAAAGTGGATTTCGCAAGGCTGTGAAAAGCCCACAGCTTGAAAACAGTTGTGACATGGTCAAGTCAAGGCAAGTAGAAATTCTAGAAAACATGACATCACTTATGGCACTGACTGTGCCACAAGATTTTCACAATTCTGCTCTACAATGTATTCTTAGTATAGATTCTACAAGTAATGCCTCTTAAAATAAAGTTTTTTTCCATTTTATATTTGCTAATGACCATGACTTGAGGCCCTTTATGTTTTTGTTGTTCCCTGTAATTGGAAAAACCAACAACTATGCAAAAACTAATTAGCAACATTATTTAAAAGCTATGGGTAAAATAGAGATGCTTTCAAAAGGAGTTCAAGGACTTGCATGAACCTTGCAAACCAGCAAATTTATTAGTTTTTTTCACAACCTAGTTAATTGTTAACCGTTAATTGTGAGCCGTCAAGACTTTGATTTACAAGCTAAGAAAACAGAGAAAAACAACGGATTTCGCGTGTTTTGAAAAGTTTCCGCGCGCCATACGTCACGCTCCTCGTCGGTAAGTGAATGATAAAGACTTTGAGATTAAATATCTCTCCAAATCGAATGGTGACCCCCAT
>WUAP02095998.1:0-16709 GCA_015163945.2 Stichodactyla helianthus
CGTATTTTTCTTATCGTAATTATGTTTGTAGTGCGTAAGAAAGTGTAACCGCAAGCCCCGTAGATTATCGATGAAAACAAAGTGAAATTTTATCGTCGTTTTACGTTTATTACCCGCGAGATACGAACACTTTCTTTCTTTCTTTCTCTCTTTCTCTCTCTCTTTCTTTCTTTCTTTCTCTCTCTCTCTTTCTTTCTCCCTTTCTTTCTTTCTTTCTCTCTCTCTTTCTTTCTTTCTTTCTTTCTTTCTCCCTCTCTCTCTCTTTCTTTCTATTTCTTTCATTCATTCATTCCCTTTCCTTTAATGTGTATTTACATTAATAATTCTGATGACACTTATAGGTACTTTGTTATTGTATTTATTCTTGGATAGTGTTAATGATTTGATTATGAACGGCTTTTATGTAAAGAAGTTTTTTATTGGAACTACCGTTTTGAAATAAAGGTTTCATTCTTTCTTTCTCCCTCTCTCTTTCTCTTTCTTTCTTTTTTTCTAACTCTCTCTCTCTCTCTCTCTTTCTTTCTTTCTTTTTTCTCTTCTTTGCCCGAACTCAGCATTTTTTAGAGATTTTCTGATTTTATTATAGTATCATTATTTTATAAGACTTTTCTCGAGTTTTTCATGAAAGCACCGTTTTTCCTTTGTGTTTCAAGTCTAGATCGCAATAGACCTTTTTCGAATTCGCCAAACACAGACTGTTTCAAGGTTTCCTGAACACAGACTCATTTCACAGTCAAAATATTCATAAATAATAAAGATAGATCGACGAATGCACGAATTTAACAACACAAACACTTTGAAATTCCAAGGAGTGGCATGACTGAAACGCGTGATCGAATATTCTACTTAAAAACGAGGCTAACCCTGTATAACGGAGAACGCGAAACTGGAGTATTGTTTACTCACAAAAAATGCTAAGTTAATCCTTATTGAGTTCCTGTGGATTTGACCAGAATATTTTGCGCATGGCAGAAAAATGTCGAGCGCTGGAACTCTTGCTCTGAAGCTCGACAATCGAAAGATTTACTTTTTGGAAGATAATAATATTTCGATATTTCTTATACAGTAGGTTGGTCTCAATGGAATGATTGCAGTGTAACGTGTGGGCAAGGTACACAAACTAGAACCAAAGTCTGCCTCGCTGGTGTTTGCCTCGGTGGTAGCGGGATAGGAGATAAAGAGAACCGGGACTGCAACGTTAACCCTTGTCCGACAAGTTCCTCGATAGCTGTTTATATTTCATCTACCTATAGACCATCATCTACCTACAGTCACTTGTCTACCTATGACCTAGCATCTACCAACAAGCCAACGTCTTCCTACAGCGCATCATCTCTCAATAGCCCATCAGCTACTTATAGCCCAACGTCTACTGACAGTACATCATCTCTCAATAGTCCATCAGCTACTTATAGCCCAACGCCTACCGACAGTGCATCATCTCTCAATAGTCCATCAGCTACTTATAGCCCAACGCCTACCGACAGTGCATCATCTCTCAATAGTCCATCAGCTACTTATAGCCCAACGTCTACCGACAATCCATCAGCTTCATATACCTCAAGTAGTAGTGTCAACTATAGTCCATCATCTTCCACCACCATTTCTTTGCCAACTTACCCCTCAGATATTAATAAGAGTTTTTTCATTTTGAGTCATCGCGGATGCCGTTACTTGAATCTGAGGATTTCACGAACACTCAAGGTGAAAAGCAAATTCCAGTGTACATCGATATGTTCTCGGGATTCCGAATGCGTGGCGTTCAACCTCGATGGCATCGGACCCACCGACAAGAGTAAACCTAACCAATATCTCAAGTGTGAGCTTATCGTGAAGGATCATGGGAGTGACGTCAAATTATCACCAATCAGCAGTGAGAACTGCAAAAACTATGAGCGGGTCATGGTATGATGGCTTAGTATGAAGCATACAGTGGACCATTTGGTTTTATTGTCAATGAAACAGACTGACAGAGTATTATGATCACCAGTATTCATGTAGGACTCTACTCTCACTTTGAAGTACAGTGCATCGTGGGATTGACCCACAGCGGAGGAGACACCAAGGCAGCTACGTCATGGCATACTGTTTAGAGTGCCTTTTGTGATGTTGTTTTCATGTCTTCGGAACGAGTGAAGAGTCATGATCGAGGAAAATCCATCAAAACATTCCCTTCACAGACCAGATTGAGCGTACAACACAGCTAGCTGATGTATTCACTTTTTAAAAACATCTATTGGTTTATTGACTTAAATTACATAGACTAGATGGACCAAATCCACTTGTTTTTCCAATTCAGACCACGTGTCATAATAACGTCATAATTAAGAAAACTACCTATAAATAGGAAACTTATTGCATCGGCCTATAAATATACTAACCCTATTAATAATGTTGACGGTTGACGTATTTTACAGGTGAGGGGGGAGAGAAGGAAGAAAGATGGGGGTAATCCAGTCTTTGCACCTTTCCTCTGGATCCTCTAGTGCAAAATTCGTGTATGCAAATTTAAACATGGTTGACTAATGAAAATTTAATCTTCAGAATTATCTGTCTCTTTTTGGGCGGCATAAAAATCATTTGCATTGTTTCTGGCAACAAAATAAAAGAGTTCGTTCTCACTGGGTTCTTCTTCGAATTTATGATAGCTTCTTCCAGATATCAACTGACATTTAAAAGGTTCGCTACTGTCGTTTAGTTTTTTGGGTTTCTTTAAAAGTATGGACTTGCAGTCAGAGTTGCCAAGGCACTTCAGTGCGCAGGATATCATACTCGGGACTGGACTTGAATTCAGCACCTGATTTTCGGACTCATCCTCGTCTCCCAGGTCAGCGGCTTCAAACAACACCTCTCTTATGATATTTCTATTAGATCTTTCTTGATCCGAATGTGCGATACCTAACGCTGAATTGAAAAGCATAATAACAGTTACTTATGCGCTGTACTTCAACAAACCTTTCATTTTTAAATGTAGGAAAATATTTCCTGGATTCTGCGACATACTCAAAAATTTGTCAAAAATGCCAAATAAATTCCGTGAAGCTCGATTCTACATTGTTTTTTCTTTACCTTTTCTTAATTGGCTTCTGAGAGTCAAAATGTTCATACGAAATGTGTCTTGTTAATTTATTGTAAATCCAGAAGGCATTTCAGTCTTAGTTGTATGTTTTCCACTTAAGAGATGGTGAAACTTTCGGGTACAATACTACTCTGACTTATTGATATTCAAGACTATTTTCTTTTTATCAAAATTGGCTTTACCTTAGACACATTCATCTTCATATATTTCTTCTAGTGAGGAAATGACTTTGTCAACCTGAGGCCAATTTAGTTTGATATTCAGTTTGAATTTTTCAGAAAGATTTCTGTGACGTACCTTTATAGCGCTCTTTCCCCTTATTTGTGGGACAATGATCGAAGCAAAAACACAGAAGAAATAAAGAAAAATTCACAATCCTTTTCCACATCATTAGTCGATTTGTTCAACCTCACTGCGGCAACTTATATTTCCACGATAAGCAATTACAATCTTCGCAGTGAGAATGTCAGTATGTACTGTTAGCGATTACTCTAGTTTTGCACTTTAATATCAAGTGCAAACTTTCCCTCAAAAATTGGATGTCTCCAAAGAATTTCCTGTCACAAAAATATCAACATTGTTCACTGGAAAGTTATAAAGTCAATTTTGCGATCGACGGTTCTTTGATTCCATTGGATAGTATGACTATTTGCAGATGCTGCTTTAATTCAAAATTAAATTGAATTTAAAAATAAAGTTTACAATGCTGATTTTAATGACATCTTTTAGTTTCGTGTATAGGGTTGTGACGAACAGTAGTCAAGCCATATCATAGCACAAGCGGCGTTTTGAGTTTGTCAATTATCTTACAGTTACCAGATCATACAGCTTCTCAAGTCTTGTTCGTAGAAGATGAAATAGAACTAGTATCACTCCACTTAAAGGAAAAATAACGGAATTAAGTTCATGATCTTAAGACTGTAATGAATAAACTGAAAACCTGACAAAACATGTATTTAATTCTCATAAATATGCCTAAATTGCAAGAGCGTATAAAATAATAATAATAATAATAAATATATATATATATATATATAGCAACAACGGGAATTAACTAGAAATGGCACATTTAATAAATTTTTCCAACAATTTTTCCAACAATTTCTATATGACAACGTTTTTGCAATTAGGTTTAAACAATCATGTTTATAAGACATTTTGCTAATCATACCATAAATATCACAGAAGGTCTCTTAAATTAATAAATTTGAGACCTTTCCCAAACTCACGCGCTTGAATGACCACGAAACACAATGATTTCAAATCGAGGTTGCGGTTGATACTTTCATAAACAACCCCCTTGACTTGAAATCATCGTCACATCCCTTTGAGCGAATTCATGGTAGGTATGTACCTAGTTTGATAAAAGGTTGTCAGTCGGCGATCTGGACTTCTTTGCCACTCATTCTATCTTCTTTCCTTCCTTCGTTCCTTCCTTCGTTCCTTCCTTCCTTCTTTCTTTCCTTCTTTCTTTCTTTCTTTCTTTCTTTCTTCCTTTCTTCCTTTTTTCCCTCTTCGTTCTTTCTTTCTTCCTTTTTTTCCCTCTTCGTTCTTTCTTTCTTTCTTTCCTTTTTTTCTTTCTTCCTCTCTCTCTTTCTTTCTATCTTTCTCTCTTCCTTTCTTTCTCTCTCTCTCTCTCTCTTTCTTTAATTCCATTTCCTTCTTTTTTCCTTTTATCTTTTCTTTCTTTTTTGACGGCTCGCGAACTTGCTGCACTTCGATTTCAACGTCAAACAAGAAAACCACATGAATAAACAATCTAATTCACAAACCTTCGATATCCTTTCAAGCATACATAAAGAGGGTGAAAGCAAACCGACATAAATGGCATTTAATCCATGATAAATCGCGAAACATCGTAAAACGTACGATTGGTTTGACGTGGCAACGAGGGCCTATCGATCCTATCGCTTGCTAAATCGGGTTGCAGGACAGACTTGGTACTGACAATTGTAAGACGTCTACGGAACACTCGGACTTATTCAAAGCAAGATGTCACTATTACGTTTTTTACTGATCTTAGATTTTTTGCAATCTTTCTAAGAGATTTTTAAAATCGAAATCACAGAATTAAAATAAACCTCTGCCGACGCCATTAGCAAGCAAACTGAAGAAACTCTTCAGTTCCAGTCGCTTTTTCCCAAAATTTTTAGTCTCTAGTATTAGACTACCAGTAAGATAATATCATTAGGAAACGCTGCATGTGGGATGTGGATGCGGTTTGAACCGCACGGAATAATAAATAATAATCCAGAGCTTTTCCTTTGAAGCACAATGAAAGATCCAGTGATGACAGTATTCTTCCTGCGAGTTTGTCTCAGGAAACTCATCTTCCAATTGGGGGAGAAAAAAGGAATTCGATCACGGCTCATTTGTAAATCAGAAGCAATTTCAATTCTTCAAAAATCTATAACCAAAACTGTGTCCTTTTTTTAATTAAAAGGAAAATCCTCATCAGCTGATGGAAATTTTTATTTATATTGCTTCTTTTTTTATTAATTTCAACGTATGAAGAAGTTACAACATAAGTTTCTATATCAAAATGTAACTTACATTAGCTTGTACAAATTTGGAATAAGCAGGACCTTATAGTGCAGCTGCCAGGCTACGAACCGTTCTTTAATGATGTATGAACTATATTCAAGTCGTGTACATGATTTCACTCTTGTTCATTTGTACCTTTCAATGGACATAAAATAACCACCATAACGAGTTCACTGAAGATATCTTTACATCGCATCAACAAAACTATACCACTACTTATATCCACTACTTATACACCCTATCTGTATATAATATATACATACATAGATAGATAGCTCCGTTCTGATCTTGCTGCATTTTTGCCTGACAGGACGAAACCCATTCAGAATCACTCGAAAACAGTCAAGAAGAATTCAAGAAACGCTTTCACGCACTATACTCATAACATAAATCGAAACTTCAATAAAATAATCAAGGCAGACGTTTGACGTTTTCCATATGGGAGTTTATACCACTGAATTCACGTTTTTCGTAATAACAAGAGAACAAATTTAAGCTTCAATGCTTCTTTTGCTTTAATGAAAACCATTGAACATAAAGCAAATACTCATCCCAAATAATAGAACAGGAAGGAATATTTTGTAGGAATTGAGTGGAGTAAAACGCACTCAGTTTATTATTATTGCCAATAACCTGACCCGCGTAAATGTGATTGGTTCATCAGGTTCATCTGTTCTTATTTTTTTCTTTTGACGTTCTCAACTGAGCTTGGTTCCTTTCTGCAAAACAGCAGCTCTTGATCATAACCATTGGGTGCCAAATGTTGAATAGCTTGGTATTGAGCCGTTTATTACACCGATCATAAGTTGAAGATCTTAAGAAATAAACAGAAAGGCTTACCGAAGATGAGTGGAGATGTCTTTTCTAGTTCTATTTATCCACTCTCAAGATTTTAAAAATTAACTTCGGCTGACAATTCGCATCTGTACGAAACGTCTACTGCTGGTGATGTGACTACATCTTGAATGGATATTATTTGTCTTTGGTCTGACTTTAACGTAATTTCCGGAGAAATTAGAGGTTAATTCCAGATTCCCTTTTCCCATAGAAGACATTTTTCTAAAGTCTGAATGCCCATCTTGTTTTCTGTCAGTGCCATCAAGTTCTTTTCTCTTAAGTCCATCTAGAATTTCGTAGAGTAGCGTAAGATACAAAATGGCGACAAGCAAGAGGTGTGACTGGAAGTCGTCCATTCAACTGATTCAATCTGCTTGAAAAACCGGAATACTTAATTCATTATTGTGTTATATGTTTCTTGTGCTGTTATATTATATCAAAAATATCTTCAAGCTGCTTCTTGAACGCCCGAGGGAACAAATAACGCTTGCATAGATTGTACACTTTATCATGTTTTTGCTTTTTATCTTGATGATGCAGTTGATATAAGGTTTTTTTAACCAATCGTACTCTGGATTACACCCGTGTTGATTAACCCCACTAGCGAATGAAAATCAGTGTTTTGAAAAAACTTCTTGGAATCCATTGGAGACCTGAATTATTTATTTTTGTTATTATAGTATTGTAGAAAGAAACTTAGAAGCGTTTGTACGTGAACCAGAAAAAATCAAGTCAAAAGAAAACGTAAAGCTTAAATAACTAATTTTAATAGCTGGATATTGTATATGTATTGATTGTGAATTATACTAAGAATTACAAATCTTCTAAAGCCTTTGTAAAAAAAACGAAGGAAAGAGCAGAGCCTACTTCATATGAATGATACATGTTGTACAGCACTTAAAAGACATCTGGCTGGTGCCCTAACGTCCTAGAAAACCTCAGCAAATCAAATGAAAAATATACGAGAGACAATTCTTTCTTTCTTTCTCTCTAGTTTCTCTTTAATCTTTTTTTTTTTTCTTTCTTTCTTTCTTTCTTTCTTTTTTCCTTTCCTTCTTTCTTTTTTCCTTTCTTTCTTTGTTATTATTTCTGGCTTTCGCTATTCCTGTTTTTTCTATTTTCTTTATCCATCCTTTCATTCTTCCTCTCTCTCTCTTCCTCTTTCTAACGAATATCGCTTTATTAACTTTCTCATCTCTCCGTCCGTCCTTTAATTATTCATTCTCTCTCTGTCTCTTTTTTTTTTTTTTTTTTTTTCCATCAATAAATTCATGAAGTGCCTCTATTTATTTAAAGAAAATTCACAGTCAAATTTTAGAAAATTGCAATTGAAACTTTAAAAGGAATTTTTCTTTTCTTAATTGTTGCGACATTGATTGATTAAAAATGGCTATCTAAGCCGATGTCTGATGAAGGCATTAGAAAGAAGCGTTTTGATTGGTCAAGTGATAAAAACATGTCGGCATCAGATCACCTACGCAAGCGCCGAAAAGCCTTCACAAACCAGACACTTGGATTAAAAGTATAAGAAATAAGAAATAGATAAAGTACCAACTTAATAAAGTGCATCAAGTTAGTAAAGAAGCGGTTGCAGTTTAGTTAGGGTTTTTGTCATGTATAGATTGAGAAAGTTTCTGAAAATGATATTTTGTTACAATATCGTTAAGATTAGAACAATATATTTCTATGATCTGAGGGAAGTAGTAGGTTGAATCTGAATCACTGTTGGCATAGTGTAAAATCAAGAGAAAATGAGGCAAGAGAAGGAATCCCTGGTACTGGGTTCTTTACCCATCATATCAGCCCTTCGTTCTATTTTTAGGTTGGTATTTATTTTGAGAATGGAACATGATTGGTCAATTCGTATGAGGCGAGGTCCCACAGCCAGTCACACAAGTAGGTCTTGTTCTAAAAATAGAACGAAGGGCTGATATGATGGGGTACCAGGGATTCCTTCTTTTACCTCATTTTCTCGTGTAAAATATAACGATGACCAGGAGCAACCGGATCTCGTGTGAGATCCCGACACGCAAGTTGAACGGCAACACACAGGAAGCCCAGCACGTATTTCTCTTTTCTTTCATTTTTCTTATTTAGGTTCTTCATAGGAAAAGGTCTTTAATTCTCAGAGGAGGTAAAACGTTTTTTTCGTTTTTTTCCTAACCTAATTTCCTAACGTCGCAGTGGGGCGTGGAAGAGAAGTTTTGAACCTCTTTTGGGGACTATCTGACATAGACCAGCAATCTCTTGGTTTTTCTACCAAGAGAAAACTCATTTCCACCTGTTCAAATAGACACCACGTGTGTCTTTCTTTTATATTGTGCATTATTTCCTCGTTTCTTGGTAACGCTTGACACGATAAATTAATATGGGTGAACCTGTAACAAAAATCTTATTCGCAATGGAATTGTGACAAGTGACGGTCTGGAAGACATTCACTTGTGCCATCGGACTATCAGTTGGGATTTCAATTCTGGTTATTAGATCAAGGGAGGAAAAATCATAAACACCAATTATAAGACCAATTATTATTAATTATTATTATTATTGTTACAAAGGTATTGATGTCTCAGCCGAAGAAAATAAGCCAATCTGCGTTCATCGCTATTTCTGTGTCAGTTGAGGATTCCTTATTATTAAAACTGAAGAATTTCATGGACCTAGCTTTGGAATTGTCTTCATGTTTCAGTGTTTTACAATATCAAAGATGGAGCCGGGGTTTTTTTTGCGTTTTTTTTGTGTTTTTTTTTTTTTTTTTTCCCTGCTTCACAGGATGTTTCAATCTGTATACTTGTCAAAACAAAAGTATTTCGTTAGCCAATTCATTCGACAGTCAATTAATGCCTGTGTTAACTTTACAAGAAGTAGTATTCACATCACATCCTGGTAGCTGTTTGTATACCCTAGACGTTCGAGATGTTAAAAATTAGGGAGGCTGGGGCAAACCTCTGGAGCGAGGCTCCCATACACAGCTGTGCCGCAAGCAGAAGCTGCTTAAAAGTATTTTTTTTAAGTCTTTTTCGCCGGCAACTTTCTTTTCGTGCTTTTCCACTAGACAAGAAGCGAAAAAAGATTTGCAAAGCATTTTGTCGACATTCTGACAAGTTCGAACTGTGGCAAAACACTTTACCATATGTTCCGAGCATTTCAGGCCAGAAGATTTCAAGAAAACGGAGAGTTTTGGGCAGGCCGAAAATGATCTTTAAGTTGTCCCCTCCTCTTTCAGATAACTTTTGGTTTCCGACTGATAAGTACTCGAAATCTAAACTTTTTTTTTCCCGAATGTCAACAATTCTGGAACTGTTTTTCAAACTGAGTTGGCGAAAATTGTATTGCCTAAGCGCAAGGTGGACACGTAAAATAAAAAATAAATGCACTTGAAAATTAACGTAAAAGTATATGAACTATGGTACTGATAAGAGGAAATATTCAATATTCAAATGGCAATATTCCTTTTTCTTATTCGTTAAAATTAAACCGCTGTTTTAATTCCTACTGCATGGACTCATTCGCTAGAACAGTCGGTACGCAATTATATAAGATATTCCCAGGTTACTAAATGAAATTCCTTGGAATTTAAAAGTTAATTTAGAATTGCTTGTGCTTAGTAATTTCCTAGCATTGCCGTTCGTGAATTATAAGCTCTTAAAGGAGGCTAAACCTGTACAAATGAATTCACGGTCAAAGTGGTTTTCAATGAATGAAAAAAAAAGAACTATAGCTTTCTCGTTTACTTACTTTGATGTAATATTCCTGTTCAATTTCGAATCTTGTTCATTTTTGCTTCATTTACACGTCGATAAAACACAGTTTTTTTCTTAATGTCGGTAGATAAGCAACCAATCTAATGCAAACCATTAAGATCTGCGTAATCCTTTTTCAATCTGCGAAGATTATCTCAGAGATTTTTGTTTTTAATAAAATAGAGAAATATTGTATCACCGTGATTATAAAGGCGTTGAAGTAACATCACACTGATAGCCTCTAGCACACCTGTCAGTCACACATACTAAATTGAAATCCATATGACATGTGATCAAAAGGCGGATTTTGGATAGTTTTGTTATCTTTAGGCGCAGTGATATGATTAAATGAAGACATAATAGTCTGCTTTAGCCATACAGAGGCGCATATATCCAGGATTCCTAACTGAAGGATTACTCCTTACTTTCCTTCAGTCAATCATCTTTCCATCCGTTCCCGCCAAGCACACGTGTAATACCTAATGAGAAAAGGAGATTACATTAAAAATCAACTTCATACCTGGCCATTTTGTGGTGCAGAACATTTAAGAATTGTTCTCCTTGTAGAAATGAAATCACTTCTCATTCAAGAACACTAATTATTGTTTCTGGACATTCAAGTTATAACGGCTATGTCAGCTTTTCTATCAGGTGCTCTTTTACGATCCATGAAGCATTTCATTTTCGCTCATTTGCATCAAATTTGAGGGGTACTTTGCACAATTATAAGGATAACAACACACGCGCAGAATGATAACAACCTATTGTATTTGTGCAAAGTGCCCCTCAAAGTCGAGAATAAGAAGCCTGCCCAATAAATAAAGTGCTTTCTCACGATCCATTAAGTATTTGTTTTGGTACATTTGCATGAAATTTGAGGGTCACTATTCAAAAATACAATGAATTTTCATTTCTCTTGGGACAACTCCATGAACATTGACTTATAACAAGCTATTGTATTATCCAGAGCACCTGTAAAAGTAGGGAATAAGAAACCAGTGGTTATACCTTTTTTGTCATTGTAAATCCTGGTCTGGCAGCTCAACTAGTCAAATATTTGAACACGACTATTGTGAAATTCACACACCACAAAGCGCCCATCTCGAAGAACTGTTATAGTAGTAGGCTGCTTAAACTGTCCAAGCTTTTCACCAACACGTCCGAATTTTTCAAGAAACTTAAACGATAATCCGTGTGGCTGAAAAACCTGTATACGATCAGCACAAGAATCACAGACCAGTAGATTGCCTATTTTATCGATGGCCAATCCTCGGAGCCATTCATCAAACTCCCCGTTGCGGGTTCCCTTTTTGCCAATCTTTTCCTGGAAAGTCCCCTCCTTGTCAAAAATCTTTATCGAATAGTTTTCAAAATCTGACAGAATGTACTGCCCTTGGTGGTAAATGCAATAATAAGATTTTTGGATCTTTTCCCTGCCCTCGTTGCCAAAAACGCGAGCGACCTCTCCTTCTGGGGTGAAGATTTGGACTCTTTTGTTGTCAGCGTCACTGATGATGTAATTGTCATCACCATCTATGGCAACAGAATAAGGATTGTTAAGTTGTCCAGTCTTGTCTCCATAACCGCCAAATTTAGACTTGAAATTTCCATTTTTGTCAAAGATTTGAACTCTATTGTTTCCATTGTCCACTACAATTACGTTGTCATCTTTGTCGACTGCGATTCCTCGAGGTTTGATGAGTTGTCCATCACCTGATCCAAACTCTCCAATCTTGCGAACATAACTTCCATCCTTATCGAACACCTGAACGCGGTCATTGTCTCGGTCTGTTATGTAGATATCACCTTCGCTGTTCTCCGCTGAGCACCAAGGACCAAGGAAGTTTCCCAGGCCTTTGCCTTTCTTCCCGAGAGTCTTTACGGGCTTGTATTTGCGAGGGTTGATTTTAACTTCAAATGGGCTATCAACTATATGTTCTCCACCAACTTTTACAGATACCAATGCAGTCCCTGTCCTTACAGGGATAAACGAAGCCGTGTACGTTCCATCGCGATTATCTTTGATATTCTTCGAGATATCTTGTGTGAATGCTCCAATTGAAATGTTGGCTTCTGGTTTATATTTTACGCCCACGCTTATCCCTTCATACGGCGCGTGAATGACGTCACCGACTGGCGTGCGTGTTGAAATGGTAAACGCTGCTTCTCTTCCTAAGGGCAGCGGGGATGATGAAGTTATTCCGTTTCCAACTGCTGAACATCTAGTGGGATCCACGGTAATGATACGCCCGATGCCGTGGGCGTAGAGCTGATCAAAAAACGAAGTGTTGGGTGCGAAAGTCTTGCGTTCAGCAACCAGAGGTTTAGAGATCATATCAAAACTTGAATGCTGTCGAAGAGCATCTTTGACAGTTTCAGCTTCGTCGCACATTTCTTGCAAATCCCCTTTCTCTAGAAGGAGAGCTGCGTATTCCATTGAGCTTCTCAATTCAGACTCGCGCCGACGAATGCTAAATTCGATATCTTCTACATCGAAGGAAGAAACGAGGCGAAGCCTTTGAATCTCCTGCACCATCTGTTCTTCCTGCCTTTTAATGACATCTACAAACTTCTCCACAAAATTGTGCACCATCTTTTCAATGGCTTCCAATCGGGAATCTGCAACTCGTGATCTCTGACCAATGGATTCTATTTCTGCCTCTTCTTGAGCAAGTTTCTTTTCCGCTTTAAGAATTTCTTCAGTAATTTCCATTCTTATTCTTTGACATTCTTCGACCCTGTCATTTCTGTGTACCATTGTGGCACACTTTTTGCAGATGATTTCTCTGCAGTCGTGACAAAAGTGATCCATAGGGATACCATCGTGGTGCTTTTTGAAGCAGGTTTTGGGACGATTGTCTTTAGTTTGCATTTGTAAAGTTGCTAGCTCTCCTGACAGAAGTAAAAATGTCAAAATTAGTAAATGTGTCGCATCATGGGCAGATCTAGGGAAGAATTTGGTTGGCTAGATAATCAAATGTCATTCCAAATTATTTCATTTCGTTTCTGAGCGATTTTAGCAACATAACTGTTACAAATGTTAATGTGTCAAAACCAGAGATCGTGATAACTAAGTCTTGCTTTTTATCAACCTATCTTCACCCCTCACACTAAACACCTAAACACCTTTTACTTGTGCGTCACAATTTATATCCAAACCAACCAATCAATGAGAACGTTCATGATTGTCAACAAAATTTAACTAAACACATAATAAGATAACAAAAGAACATGGCGCCATGTTGGATGATATAACAGAAGAACATGGCGGCCATGTTGGATGATATAACAGAAGAACATGGCGGCCATGCTGGATGATATAACAAAAGAACATGGCGGCCATGCTGGATGATGTAACAAAAGAACATGGCGGCCATGCTGGATGATGTAACAAAAGAACATGGCGGCCATGCTGGATGATGTAACAAAAGAACATGGCGCCATGTTGGATGATATAACAGAAGAACATGACGGCCATGTTGGATGATATGACAAAAGACGTGGCGGCCATGTTGGATGACATAACAGAAGAATTCATTGAGAATCTTTTGTTAAGTTCATCCAACATGGCGGCTATAAAAACCATCAGTAGTACAGACCTACACTCGTTTTGAGCTCATTGATTCCCTTTTCCATTTTTAACAATTTTTCTTTTACTTCTTCGTCCTGAAGATACCAATTTTGTAGCTCCCTGGCGCTTTGTTTCGCTTCCTCCGTCAGCTCTTCAGTCAGGAATTTTTTTATCGCTTTCTTCCATTCTTCTTCTTTATCTTTACTTATTTTCCCCTCCATTCTCACAAGAGAATCACTTATTTTATTCCACAGGTCAATAAACTCCGTATTCTCAATTGCCATTTTTGAACCAACGTGCGCAAATACTTCATTGCGTAGCATCCGTATTCTAATGATATCTGCAGACAGTGATGCATCATTAACGGGAGGCATCGACTGCCAACCTGTAGCGGGTGCAGAAAGGCCACATATATTCTGTAGTAACAAACTAAGCAAAGAGATGTCAAAATTCTCCGAGTTGACCAAAAGTCCCGGTGAAGAGTACCCTAGTAATTGTCTTTGCAATTTGTTTGGTCTTGCGGCCATAATGATTCTTTTGTTGGTAGGATCGTTGAGTATTTTATTCAGTTTATTAGGCGGATGGATAAAGTCAAACACATCTCTGAGGACAGTTGAACCTCCCGCCACTAGGAGGCGAGAAAGACGGTAAAAGTTTTGACGTGCTTCTGTTGACTTTAGTAAGACATCTTCTGCTGTGCTGGAGCTGTGTGATATATTAACAAATGAATAGATAAGTTTGAACGTAGGAAAAAGTCGTTATGTTATAAGATGTCCCAAAGAAGATGAATGACAAATTAATTTTTGTACTAAACTGGAATGCTTAATGTAAACCAACTCGGAACAACAGTCTCAACATAAAAAGGGTACTTTCGAGTTCTCGAAAATGATGCATGAAGGCGAGGCTTCGTGCTAAATCACGCTTGGTGGCTCGAAACGATTGACAATTTCTTTGACTTTTTCTGATGCTTAAAAGTTTATTTTTACGAGTGAACTGCGAACAAGTCATAGAGAAAAGAGTGACAACAGAACAAGTCAGTCGTTTCAAGCCATAAAGTGTGATTTCGCATGAAGCCTTGCCTTCATGCATCATTTTCACGAACTCCGAATTGGCCTTTCATCTTTTTCTTCCACTAGCCAATTATAATAAGGCAAACCTGACTTCCGATTGGTCTTAACCAATCAAAAGACCATAGATAACTAACTCCCGCTTAAATGAGAGACCGCAGTAAATGACTTCCGGCATAATTTAATATAAACTATGCTTCCGATAGCCTCTCTTATATGATTTTTGAACAAAACCGAAATAAACGAAGGCTCTGGCAAACAATGCGAAAATCACACAATCACGATTCCTCCTCATTTTTGCATGTACATCGTTATGTGAAATCCAAGACATCTAGGGTCACGGCGAATATTGATTTCAACCGATCACACGTGTCCGTGTCACGCAAGTCTAGTAAGGTTAACTTGACTGTAAAATTCAATGGAATCACCAGCATTACTAATTCGATATATAAAAAATTATCCACACAAATCTGTGTATTATGACGAAAGAATGGTATAGAATAAAGATGTAGAATCATTTCGTAGCTGGTATTATCAAATTTCGTTGTATACACTGATCAGCAGGCATCTTCCTCCAGTTCTTGGAAAAATGTAAATCTCAGTAAGCCAAAATGCTACCACATGTATAAACTCGATGTATATACGAGACTAAAAAGAGCTAAGCTCAATAAAAGCATCATATTTGGCTAAGTAAATGCTTAGATACTAAACGATAAGAATTATAACTAGAGTTACCTGATCATTATGGGCTAGCGTAGTCTAGTCTTGTAGCTGTGATGTGATTAGGTGTGTCAACAATCACCGGAACGTCTAGCTTGAGTCTCCTTGACTGATTTTCGAATTACAATTTGATTTTCAATGTCTTTGTCTTGAATACTAAAACAACTTAAAAGAAGCTTGTATGATGCTTATTTGCTCTCTTGTCCAGGGTTCATTTCAAATCCAGCTTCCTGATGATGTTGATTCACACACAAAAAAAGCTACAAAAACAACGAAAAAAAGTTTCAAAATTAATCACAAATATGTACTGTAGATTAATTGTAGATCCAACAGAATAACCAAAGCAGTTTTCTTTCTTAGTAAAATCGTTTTAGGTGCTTAGAGAGTCTAGAAGTTGAGTGGAATCACAGACTGAACGCTTAGTAGGTTTTCTGGAAAATCACGCAATATGAATATGCAAATGAGGGAAAACGGAGAGGACTGGGATCTCTCACCAGGTCTCCCTCAAACTCAGCTTGTGATGGCGAATCCCATTTTGGTGACCATCTCGAAGAGAAACGGGAGAGTCTACAGAGCACGCAGTTGATGTAATATATTCATGAAAATACAATGAACAACACATAATACAATAGATAGAACGGCAATAGACAACAATAGATTTTATGAATACATTACATCAACTGAGTACTCTGTAGATTCTCCCATCTCGAAACAGGGACCGCGGAACGTAATTTTGATTGGGGAGGCTAACGACCGCCGACCAGTTCCTATAGTAGACCGATCACTTTTTTTCTTTCCCCTAATTTTTTTATTATTACTTTTATTTCCCGAAGAAAGAAAGTTTAATCCGAAGATTTTTGGGGAAAATATGAATAAAATAAAATAAGAAAGAAAGAAAAATTATGAATTCTCCAAGTATTATCAGTGGTCACCCATCCGAACACTAACCCAGCCCTATAGGGCTTGATTCACTGTCTTGAGAGCACAACGCATTAGACAACTGGTCTATCGCTTACAAAGAATTACGTCAACAATGCATGCCAAAACAATGCACCATAAAGACTAGGTTATTTTTCTCTTTCAAATCGACGTGAACCGTGGTTAGAGCAAGGGGTTGGTTGTATATGGTCTGGGGGCCGGCCAGCCTC
>WUAP02096109.1:0-16704 GCA_015163945.2 Stichodactyla helianthus
TATTTATTTAATTTTCTTCATATCGTCAATAAAAACCATACGGACTATTCAGAGCCATTGCTTGGGCTGCCTGTGGACCCACATCTTATTTGATGCTCCAAAAATTGTAACCCGCCCCCAGTTTTTCCCGATGGCGGACACTATCTTTATTTTCTGGCCACTCCCTACAACATGTGGTGTTTTAAAAATCCGTTCGTTTGTACGGCTTCATTGTAACATTTTAATTCCGCTAATGTGAAATTTTCTTTCTTCCTTCTTAGCCTCTCTCTCTTTCTTTCTCTATTTTCTTTTCTTTTCTTTCCCTTTGAGCGTCGGACTTTCAAACGCGACTTTTTCTCTATACATCTATTTGCTTTTCTCTTTACACTCTCTATTCATTCATTCATTCCTATTTTTCCATTCTCTTTTTCTTTTACTTATCGTAAGTTATAGTCCTTGAACCCTACACAAAACCATCGGAAACTCTCGGCAAGTTTATATAACATCCATGTGATGCTCTCTGACCTTTTATCTTGAAAATGCATTGCCAAGATAGACCAAAATAACCAAATAAACCTAATCAGTTCCAGCACAAGACGCCAAAACGACAGGAACTTCAAGATCGCGAGGCTAAGCCTATAACGATAATATTCCATCTTTTGACCTGGAAATCCGCACCGAATTCCTCTAGTCTGAAAAATTAATAAGTGTCATCACCGACCTTCAATCTGGTTTTCTTTCTTCACGCCAAGCTTAAAGCTTGTTAGGAAGTTGTACAACAATCCATGGCTAACACCCAGTAGTATCGATTTCTTTTAGCAGAATGATCTTTGCTATAAGCAGAAATATTTTTTGGCAGAGTATTGAGTTTTTAGGCACTGTTCTAGCTTTTATACATTTGATAACAAGGTTGTCAAATGAACCAACGTTGATGGTACTATAAATTTGCAAACATTCTTTCTCTGCAATAATAGTTCCCAAACTTGCTTGTATGATCACGAAACAAAAGACTCAAGTCGAGGTTGGACTTGATAACTAAAAGAATCAAGTTCAGCCCCGACCTGAAACCAATGTTTCGTGATCATCCAAGAGAATTTGAATGGGAAAGGTCTAAAGACCTTTTTCGCTTGGGCGCAATGTTTTCCCATTACAGACCTCTTGGTTGAGATTTATCCATATTAATGCATCTTCTCAAGCGTTACCATTAAACAAAGAAAATACCCCAAAGGAATGACACGTGACCTGTATTGGGAAAACAATGAATAAGGCCTATTAATATATTCAATATTTTCAGTAACTGTTCATGAAATGTTAAGTTCAGTGTGGTCGACATGAATACATGCAGTTACAAGGAAACATTTAGAAAGGTTAATTTAAGAGTTCAAAAAAATCGTTTTATATACTTGAAATCCAGATATACACTGTCTCTCAGTCCGTCCGTTTTTTGACCTTTCGAAGTTTTGCTTGCGGGGGCTTTTCATTAGCTTTCACTGATAATCAAAATGGACATTCCTTTGTGTCTAGAAAACCAATAACTGTCATCACTCTTAGGTATATTCGAGAGACCTTTATGGTCAAAGTCAAAAGGACAACCCAAGTCTGTTGTCTCACACAAGAACAAGACTTTGACTAGACCTCTAACGAATTAAATCAGCCCAAATAGAAGATGAGTTTGAGGCAACTTCAAAGCATTTTTAAACAGTTTTTCTATAGTTTTCCAGTGCGAAGGGATATCTTTATTAATCTGTGACGAAATCTTTCGGTTCTCGTTGTCATCAGGTTTCGAGTACGTCCAACTAGCTTAGACAAGTCCTTGATGACTTTTGAATAACGATGAAAAAAGAAAAAAATGTCTTTCCAAGAACCGAAAAAACAGTTCGTGGGAAAATCAAACCATTAAATCACCCTTGGCCTCGTAAATACTTTTACATCGAAGTTCAAGGAGTTTGAACGAAAAACACTTCTAACATTTAACCTGCTCATTCGAACGAGGTCGCAGCAGACTAAGCAACTTGAGAGGCAAGTAACTTCATTACCGAAATCAAAATACAATCTGTAATTCTAGATTGATCCGTAATCAGATTGCACTAGTTTGCAGCACCATATCGATTAGAACTTCCCTGCCTGCCAAGTCAAACAACTCTTTTTACCTTGTCTGTTTTAAAGGGTCATTGACAAAGTTATAGCTGAACTGCAGGATTTGAAACGCGGTTAATTTTAGCACGGACTTCAATTGAAACTAAATAGTGTTAGTATGTAAAGGATAATTAATGCCTTACAGTCAAATAACTTACACATTATAAATTCCTACATAAGGTTGCCATCCGTTGACTCTTGTTAAACTCCAAGAATTGCGAAATCTAGAACCAGTTTGGCCTTGGTTTGTCTAGAATATTTTAAGATTAAAAGGAGAGTAGCGCATTTTCAACCACACCTTGAACCACAGCCCATATACTAATAGATCATAAAAGACACGTGGCAAAGGATGAATGATCCTAACTAGCGGCGTTATGTTTTTCCATATACCAAAAACCCTGGAACTATAAAGGTTCTTTCTTTTTTACAGGAGCTAGATAGCTTTCTTCCAGGGTAACGGTAAACCAAGGGAGTGGTGGTCTAAAGTGGGAAAAGGGTAGAAAAATATCACATCCATAGTACCGAGAGGGAAGATCAGGATTTTTTGAGTAATTGAATGAAAATAAAATAGGATTGGCTTTATTACACATGCCTTGGTATGCATTGATTACTCGGACATTTTCCGTCATCGTGACATCATTTAGGAAAAGCTCTTTCTCACTTGCCACTTAGGCGTTGCATTCTAGTGGTACTCCTGCTCAAGTGCGGTTCGTTTCAGGCATGATAAAAGATTATGACCAAATCCAATCTCAGTGAAGTACCTCAAAACGTAAAACATTCTCAGCGAAACCTTTTTGTGGAGTGACAAGGACGTGAGAGCCACTAATAAAAACGAAACTTTGACCTGCAGTGATATAACTCGTTAACAATCTATTTTCATTTCGGCTCCATTGACCTACACAGTCGGTCTAAAAAATGTCTCTCTTTTTATTGACGGTTTATCCATGTTACTTAACGTTTTGTGAAAAGCTCGCGGCACGTGAAACGGTCAAGGCACGGCAAGGCGCATCAAAATTCTAGAAAAAATCACGGTCCATTGACCTACACAGTCGGTCTAAAAAATGTCTCTCTTTTTATTGCCTTAAACGCTTAAGGCAACGACCTGGCCGCAAGCCGTTACACAGTCATACAAAATCTGCTCTATTTTGGTGGCATTTTATAAGGCTTGCATTTAAAAGAAACAGATTTTAGTTACTTTTAAAGACCAAGAACCCCCTGCCTTTGGACAAGACTGTTGCTAGATCTTCTTTGTCATTCATCTCAGGTGTGTACATCAGTCGGATCAGAACGCTACGGTTTTCAATCGGCTGCAGCAATTTTCTAAATTTGCTTCAAAATGCACGCGCGTCCACGACCCGAAGCGTCTTCAATGACCCTATCACAGTAACTCGTAAGATTGTCTTTCTATTGTCTCCGAAACCTCTTGAAGTCGACATCTGTGAACTCTAGCGTCACAGAAAGGTCTTTGCAGATTAAAGCCTGGTTCGTCAAGGATAGTTCGTGAGGGCGGTTCTTTGGCCTTGTGGTTAACTACAGTTATACACAGAACAAGAGAACGAAAATTCAAGGGTTAGAAGGAAAAAATAGCTTGGTCACGCCTTGAAACATGAAGCTCAATTCTGGGCATCCGATGGCCGCACCAAAGGAATTGAGGTAAGAGAATCCGTTTGGAATTAAATTGAATTTTTTTCACAAACATTTCTCGCATGAAATAAGATTCTTGTCGACAACATTGCTAGTTTTATTACGAATAAACTTTTTAACTTTTATTAGAAATAAAACGACAGAAACAACTTAATGAAATCGAAGAATCAAGTGATATTTTCTTTTGGGAAAATCTAATTTTATTGAGTATATTCGTGCAAACCAATTCAGTTTCATCAAAAAAAAAAAAATCCTGAGCGTCTAACTGCCCAGTGATATAGATGACTATGCCAGTAATCGTAAAATATAATGATAGATCAAAAGATCCTTGAGAAAAGAGTCACAGTTTGTTTATATTACGGTTACGCCAAATCTGGATCCTTATATGCGCACGCTATCATTAGCCAATTTCCAGGCTATCCTTGTGAAGTCTGAATACTGCCCCCAATAATCATGAATAGGTTTTACTAGATTTGATTTTAGCCTAAGGTAAATGAAAAGACATCATTTTAATCGTATTGTTTTGAATATATTGCTCAAAACATGTTGATTCATGAAACCTGGTCTTGTCTTCTGCAAGCGGACTCGGTGAACAATTCAGTATACCCGCAGCATTTGATATTCTTAAGACAATGCAGTGTAACTAACTGGACCCCATCACCATTAACTCGGCCTCTGTTGCCTTTTATCTTAAAATTAAGCTGTGATATTTCACTAAGTTTGTCAGATCTGATTCTCGTCTCTTGTAGTAGGCAATGGTAAACCACTCGTGTCGATCGACAACACCTTATCATCTGTTTGCAGTGTATTCGATCAATCCGTGTTCTCTAGATCCATTAACCCTCAGATGCGAGAAAGAAATTTGAAATTACTAAATTATTAAAACAATAAATTACTAAAGTACTTCATGGTCATTTCTGAATTACTTTGGCATGTACTAAATTACTGGCAAGCTATTTCTGAATGATAAAATTAAATCTTATTTCTGAAATAGTTTGAGTGTAAAGTACGATAAATAACACCAAGAAATTACTTCATGGTATTTTCTACAGAAAAAAAGAAAAGAAAAGAAAAGAAAAGAAAAAAGAAAAAGAAAGAAAGAAAGAAAGAAAGAAAGAAAGAAGGCAAGCTATTTCTGAAATAACTAAAGTTTTTAAAATGTTTGTACAATAGATACCAACAATAACTAAATTATACATTCTGTATTTTCAGGCTGTGAAAGTAACCGAATCATCGAAGCGCACTTCCATCCTTCCAGCAAGACAATCTACTGAGATAACCCGAACACAGACAGTAACTATTCCTATCTAAATAAAACTGCTATGATTAAATAGTCCGAGATGAAAAGTTTTAAGCTTTAGAAGAACAATAGTTCTCGGTATTTGTGGCCAAATCTCTCTCCCGTCTTAATCTAAATAGAGAATTTTCTGTACTCTTTGTAGAGGTTTTTGAGTCAGCTCTGCCTCTTTCTCCACAATGTTTCCAAGAATTCCTTGTCTCAATTTTTAAGGAGATTTCTCCAGATGTTGTCCCTACATTGGTAGTGCTGTAGTTGTTATATATATATATATATTCGGACCAATCGACTGAAAGGCTCCACTAATTTATTTAGCAATGTCCTTTTTTAAAATAATGAATAATTGAAGAGTCAGCTTTAAAAAGTCGATAAACTGGATAGAGACGACATTCAGTCGAAAACGTGCTTATATGAACAATTACTGCGTGCACGTGATCCAAAATTTACACCCAAAATTAACCAAAAAGAACAGGAGACATATCGAGTAATGTTCTCCTTAGAGTTCCGGTTGAGGGTTCACTGCCTGAGACTCGAAGAAATTAATTGCTATCAGTACTTAATTATGGTCGTTTAGACCCCGGATTCATCTGTCTAAACCTGATACACACGTGTCTGAATGCTTAGCTTACAAGGTAAGAAAGGTCAGGATATATCTTAGTACCACATAGATTAATCAAAACCAAACTAGTAGTCACATTGACAAGAACGTGCGCAAGTCCTCGAGGAAGAAGTAGGCGACAGCGAGTGTGGACTATTGCTCTGATTTTGTCGTTGTATTTTACTTAAAATTAAAAAGCGCGAAGACTAATTTGTGTTAAGTGTATATTAATTAGATTCGTGTCGTTTTTCAAGTTTGATGAAAAATGGGTGTAACTTCCTCTCGACATACTAGTGGAGCGATTATTTCTGGCGTAAGAATGCGATCTAGGCAACTGGAGCATCCCCACATGACATATTGGTTTCTTTGTTTTAAGTTGCAACGAATTTGAGAAAAATAGGAAAAATTAAGAAAATTGAAGTTCTCTCATAGGTCTATAACTGGTTGGGGAAGACAAGAGAAAGAAAATACAATAGAAAGGGATAATTTCATAAAAGTGCGAATGAATCTTTAGTTCATTCTTTCTCATTCTCATGAGCAAATGTTATAAAAATTATTGTACAACTCATGAATAATTAATGAGCCAAACACAATAGAAATCAGGGACCATGGAGGATGTTTTAAATTCAGATACAAAATTGTCTTCATTTGCATAAACTTTAACTTGGATTTTCTCAGCCAAACTTGATTCATTTCGAAAAAAAATCAGTAGAATATGAAAGCATACACCTAGACGTTGTACAAGTAATATACAACATGAGCAGCCGTGCTGTATCAGATTTACAATTACTCGCCTTCGGCTCGTGTTGTAAATTCTGATACAGCACGGTTGCTCATGTTGTATATATTACTTATTATATGGCAAGGTAATTTCAAGCGCTCTCATTGGCCAATTTGAGGTCCATAACTTACATATTATATGGCAAGGTAATTTCAAGCGCTCTCATTGGTCTATCAGTGTGGTCCACCAACCTTGCCATAATAAACATCTTATTAACCTCGCTTGCTCGGTCCTTACGTAAGTTATGGAACCTCGTTTTTTACCAGTTTTTGCTGGGTCCATAACTTACGGTACGGTTCTTGAACTCGGTTAATAAGAGGCTCATAAGAATCAATAATAATATAATATAATCTTTATATAGCGCTTATATATTGTTATTCTAAGTGCTTAATCAATAATATATATTTATAAAACTCGTAGTAATCATGATGCGAGCATTTATCTGCTAGACAATTGCAATATTATCATATGTGATATTTATTTGATATATGTTTATCCTATTTATTGCATACATGTCATTTTATATACAGAAGTCGAATATAGAGAAGGCCAAGATAATATTACTTAAAACATTAATAATTACCTTCGAATTGACTGAATTTTCTCAAACAATATTTTTCAAAAACCAATTTTTAAAGACGCTAGAATATAATTTTAGTATCATAAGATATTAATAAATATATATTATGGATATATTATATTGTTTTGTTTTATTATGTATATATATATTTATAATTTACAATAAAGTTGAATATTGGAATATATAAGGTGTAAAAAGTACAAATATATAAACAAATATATTTTATTAACCTCCAATACCTGAAATTTTTATGTTTTCCCTAGGCTTTCATCAAATCATTGGAAAAAATATATTTTCATCAACTTTCTATTACTACATCCTGATATTTTAGCACTTTTACATTTTTCGAGTGTGTGTGTGTGTGTGTGTGTGTGTGTGTGTGCACGTGTATAAACATTATATATATATGTATATAAACTACAAAATTGAAACTTATAGAAAAAGACCGCTGATTTTTTCGCACATAGTATTGACGGTATACTACTAGGGAAAATACATTAAGCCATACCATAATTTCTAATATTTATTTGATCTATAGTTAGATATAGTCCAAGCAGACAGAATATTTGTAAATGGCTGCACGCATACATATATAATCTATTCATATAGAGGCTACATTTACGATATCTGTAAGTTTATCGAGCTTCTATGAAGTTAACTACGCGCTGTATTTCTGTTCATCGTATGTGAAGTAAATTTTTTCCAACAGTTATAGATCGATCTAGTACTAAGTACAAGTTTTGTCAAGGAGTAAAAGCTTGCCTTCTTCTTTTTTGGTGAAATTTAAACGGGATTGTAGTACTTTAGTAATTAAAAATTTTTATACTTCATAGTAATTTTATAAGATGCATGCAAAAGTCAGAACGAAGACGCAAATGTTGCAAAGGTCGACAAAATGGCGGATTTCGATCAAATATCACTTCCAAAACGGCCTACCAAACTTATGTCCTTCTTCAAACGTTGAAATCGACTCTCGTCAATACTGATATGGATTCTGTAATAATAGACTGAAAGAATCCGAATGATTATGATTCAAAGTGAATATTATTCATATTATATTTCTTTTGCTGCCCTTTTTTAATCAAATTCCAAATTTATAGGGATTATTACTTTATGAACAACACATTTTTATGCCTTATGAAATATGATGGTTAGTAGTAAACTATATTTGACAAAACTGTAAAGAAAGCCAAAAAGATCACTTATAAATTCACATTTACTTTTATAACCATGCTTATAATTGTCTATCCAAACAGCGAGAAATACTTAGATTTTTTTGTGTGTTCCCTTTGGTTTCATCAAGTATTTACTATATATTTATGGTTGTCTGGCATAATGTTATGAATTAATATGGAGTACTAACGTATAGTAAAGAATTTCTACGGGACGGTTGAAACAACAACGGGAGATATGCTTGATCATGTCGGTTACAGCGGCAGCTTTTACCGAGTATCAGATTGCAAATCACTTCGGCAAATCTCAGCTCGTTTCGTTAGCGTACAAACTTTAAACGCTTCAGAAGCACCGGAAAATAGCTTATCGTGTAATAATGTGACAGGTTTTGATCAAATGTATTTTATATATTAAATATGTGGTTAAATTTATGGAAGACAAAGTTGGCATGGATTGAACGAAGTGTTGAAGGACGTGCCATCAGTACATTCCCCTATGAAAATAAAAAATGTACACAATCCCTACAAAAGCTACAGTAGACGAGGATTCTAAATACAAGTCCTTAAAACGAAGTATATCATTGATTTTCTATATCCCTTTTCAAAAATATGGATCGACAGCTTCAGTTATCTTTGCTTTGGAATTTTATATCGAACTATCAGTTGGAAAAGCTTACCGACTCGCGTGCCAAGAAGACTATGGCGATGGCAATTACACTCGTGAACGACTACATTCATATTTCATTTTAGCACAAAAAGCGACGCGTTTCTCTTATCTTTGCATAACGTCTGCACTGTATCTTGTTTAATGAAAAGGAGAAGACTTCGTTTAATAAATTAGGTCCGAAAAAAACACCTTGAGGTGAGAAGACTAATTACGATAGGCGCCATTACCGGCGACACACATTCTTCGCAGTTTACCAACTCGTACACTTGAGTTCCTGTGCTTGTACATGTTTTAAAACACAAAATAAACTATTAAAAAGGCAAAAGTTCGTTTATTCTCAACTTGTCTTTTAGATTTTTATCAAGCGGGTGTGATATTTTGAGGAAGAATTTATTTACCGCATGGAGACAAGGCAACTTTCTCAGACACTTCTTGGCTCACACTTTAAAATATCTTTTGTTTTAAAACATCATTACTTTATTGTGCTCCAACTAAAAGTACATAAATTGTTCAAACAATGACCACTTAAGTATTCATTGTGGTAAGACATCGACAAAGACTAACAGACAATTTTTTTAAAAGTCGAAAACTTCGATCACTGATTTTGAGTTAAAAAACTTGTGTTTTTAGTAATACATGCCTAAAAGACTAAAGTAAAACCTGAATGAATTAAAGACTAGGAATTTAGTTTTTACTTTGTAAATTAAAAGCAAAACTTTAAGAAGTCACTCAACTTTATTTAAATTAAACTACTTATACTAAACTAAGATATACATTTTTACATTTAAAAGAGTATTTAACAGAGTTAAACATTTCGCTCTTGCAGCGAGGATAGCTGCTTTTGGCAGCCATTTCAAATATCCACTGATTACTAACTCCAAAGTCTACAGAACATGCAAGATATTTTTACTCTTTCTATTAACAATACACAGGTTTAGAAATAAATAGATTTAGAAAGTTTGCCGGTTGGCTACTAGCGAAGTGTCCAAGAAATAAGCGCCAAAGAGTCTTTTCTTGACGCGATTAGAGGTCGGATTAATGTTGAGAGCATGCGGTGAATGATCCGTGCTAACAAGACAAAGAATCCCACACATAAACACGGTAAACCAGAGTATAACACATCATAGACTTGCAAGCTTTTAAGCTCTTGTGTTCCCTAAGATATCTATGCTAAAACTAAACAAATTGGGGCTAAAAGTATTGAGAGTTTTGTCCAATAGGAGGCACTCGAGGGATATGCGACAACGAGTGTAAATTAATGTTCTCGTCGGAGTTTGCTTGCATGGATTGTTCCTTAAGTTTTTCGTCCTTTTTCCATTTCATTCGGCGGTTTTGGAACCATATTTTGACTTGTCGTTCAGAAAGATGGAGTGATTTGGAGATTTCTTTCCTACGAGTCGTGCAAAGATATCTACTGAAGTGAAACTCCTTCTCTAGCTCAAGAAGTTGCTTGTTGGTGTAACTTGTGCGATGTCTCTTCGAAGCTCGAACTGTTGGATTTAAAACATAAAAACGAAACATTAGTCTCCTTAAAGCCTCAAAAAGCTCATTTAAAACAGCTTGGTGCTCGTGGTAGCTAAAATATTTACTTTCAAGTTGAATCCTGAAGCGTGCTCCTCATTAATTTAAGAACGCTTCTTCACCTTGGTTGTGTTAGGCACTCGAAATAAGGTTGTTTATTTGAGAAATGTGTTATAAGAAACACATCTAGGACTATAAAAATATTCGTTTTTTTTTTTTTTTTTTTTTGAAACTGCAAGAAAATTGATCAAACGAAATTCCTTCAAAAACTTCGCCATTTCAATTCAATAGATTCTGTTTGAGATACACATCTCTAAAATGAAAGCCTTTATAATGGTTGTTTGGCTCTTAGATCATAAGAAACAAATGTCTCGTAAAACTACAAGGAAAATCTCCTCACCGAGAAATATAGGGGTTTCAAATCATCTACCCAATGTCACAATGGAATGGACTTTTTGTTGGGTAACGGCAAAGCTACGTAGACCTAAAATCATTAATCAAAACTACGACAACTGCCCCTCACCCATCGGCTTACAATGACAGCAAACTGTTCTTAAGTGTCAAAATATAGGTGGGAGTATATCTAAATTTAAAGGTTAGACGTTGCTAGTTTTATTTCAAAACATTGAAACAGGTTCAAGGTAAATAATAAATAAAATAAAGAACGCTTAGGACGTTAATGTTAAGATGTATTTTGTTAAGGCCACACATCTTGTTTTGTAAAAATACTAAAAAATTGCTTGGTATGGAACAAAAAGGATTTAAACAAAACTAGTCTACGAGTTGACTTGATTCGAACTGACTTACCAAAGTGATTTTGGTCCCCTTTCTTGGGCTTCATCCAGGAGTACATAGGCTCAAGTAAGTACTCTTGAATCCTAACTGAACTTAACAAATTCGAAGTCTTACTAGGTCCTTCCAGCTCTCCACAAGGCCTCTCAAATGCACCCTCTTGCTCAACTACACCCATATTTTGTCCAAGATAGCACTCACGAAAGCTTCTAGCTTGTCCAAGCTGCCACTCTCTCGGCTGAGGCAGCTGTGACGAGCAGCTTTGGAGCATTATCTCAGAGTTTGCATAAGAAGTGGAGAGCTCCATGATTGTCGACTTTGATTTACAAGCGCCTGACATCTTAACCCTAAAATAGTGATTTATGACAAAACGAGCTAATAAGACATTCTCAAGCACTCACGTGATCTTGTCTGACCAATTAAAATGCTTCTTAGAACGTTAAGAAGCAAGATCTCGACTTTCGACGTAAGAAATGTTTATTGTGTAACGTTTTGGGGTCCTTAATGAACAAAATAGAAGACAAATTACAACTTCAAGCTTTCAAAGAGAGAGAGAGAGAAAAAAGCTTTTGTAAAACTAAAGATGAAGATTAAAAGATGTAAGGGGTGTGTTAGCACGCCGATATATTGTTGCAGCGCCCGATCAGCCCTCGGGGATGGAATCCAAAGCTTTTCAGACATTTTTTATTACACCACGCCAACAGACGAGATGCCACTTTACAAAACCCAAAAGTAGCAAAGGTTTGGTTGTATTCCGTTTCCGCTTTACATTAAGACAGTGCACATGATAAGATGACCCTGTTTAACCTGTGTAAGTCTATCCAGAGATCGAGCGTATTTCAGTATATTGATCTCCTCAAGACAAAGGCCAACTGACTCTTTGATTAATGGTCCAACGATAGAAATAGTCGGTGCTCTCGCTCCCGCCAAAGGCATCCCGCTTTGTATTTCAACTCATGACGCAAAGGCTTCGATTTGATTGGCTTGAATGGAGACGGAGATGGTTTCTGGAGCCGCCTTGGCGCGCACCTTCTTTTTTGAATTAATTTAAGATTAATGACCTGCCAGGCACGCCAATTAGCCACGGGATTTAGAAAATTCTGCACGGATAAAAAAGTATTTGAAGGTCATAGCGCAAGACTGGAATGAAGAATTAGAATGGCTTGCAATAGGTTTAAATATGGCAACCCGCAGAGATTTTTCTTTGGTTTAAGCAAGATGGTGTTGAAAGAGAAACTTCTGGCTTCTTGTGGTTGGGTATTGATTGCTTTAAAACGGAACAAGGATGTGATGATATTCCTTGGTATCGTAAGAGCTGTAATACCGTGTATCGCATCATGAGACATGACTTCTCCGGCTCAATCAGAACGTAAGAACGACTGAGACAATCTGAGACGTTTCCCGCAATTCTAGCTATAACTAGCCTTAACAGTTTTTAGGTTTATTCTACAATAATATCCTCAAAATTAAGTCTTTATCAAAAGTTGTCGGCTCGCGCTACGTTGCATCAAATGACTAGTTCTGAGCCAAGGACAGCGTAGGAAACATTAAAAATGCGACGAAGAATGACGTATATAGAAAAGAAAACTCAGACCTAAAATTAAGAATCGAAAATTAAAAAGACAATTGTCATAATCATTTATAATTGTCCTCTAAAGTTACGAACGCCCAGTTCAACCTTGAAAGGCGAACAAGCCGATATGGCTAGACATTTTGTCAAATTGCAGGATTTACTGTTATGGCCCATATCGAAGCATATACTTGGTAAAATCCATTTTTTTAAGTCCTCCTAACTAAAGAAAATGTTTTGGTAATCGTTGATCATTTACATGGAAATCTTTGACTAAAACTAATAATCACGTAAAAAGCTCACTTGTGGAGTAGCTTAGAGTAGTTGTCTAATTACCGATAATAAAAACCTTATATTGGAACATTAGTATAAGGAACAATGCACGATCTAATGGAGACAAACTAAGGCTGTTATTGAATATACTTTACTAACCTTGAAAGAGGTTCTTGATACCAGTACAGCGAGAACACAAAGGACCACACTGATGTTATACAATTTGTGAGGCCTTTAGTTTCCATTTGTGCCATAGTGGGACGTAGTTGTCTTTTTCTTTTCACAAAGCAATTATAACATCAGCCAACTTGGATTCTTGTTTGAATTCCAAAAGACTGGATTTTTCATAAATAGAATGACAGAGTAAGCCAGACAAGCAACATGAAGCCTTTGATATCGATGGGGTCCAAAAAGTAGACAGTTTTCACAGAAATCAGGAATCATGGCAAGCGAGGCGATGTTAAAAGGGTCAACCCCATCCTTGGTGAGATCTTGCAGTGAAAACATAGTCGAGCCACTGAAACAGAGACTCTCTTTAGAGACATGCAGAAACAAAGCTAGCTTGAAGTCGTGATGGAAGACAAACCAACAGCTTATGAGGAAGAGTTGTTCTTTAGAGGCACGCCTCGTACACCTTGCAGAACACACTGTCTTTGTCAAAACTGATCCAATATAGATACAGGAGTCTTCTACTTGTAATAGATCTTGCTATTCAATCAAAATCCATTAAAAAACAACTTGAGCAGCGCTGAATTGTACGGCGACTTTTTGAAGTTCCGTGCAGTGCCTTAGCATGTCTGCTTCAGTAAAGTAGCGACATTAATTTAAAAAGAAAAAATGTAGGCAAAGGGAAGCAATCATGAGCAGTGCTGACAGTCGTTTGACTACAGTCATCTTGTTTAAGTATTTCGGAGTTCCGCTTAACAAGAAAGGCCTTTCCCCATCCTTTCTTTCGAGGCCAGTAAAGAATAGATAGTTAAAGAAGAACAAAAACCAAATGGATACAGATGGTCTAGTTACCTAATTAAGTATAAAGCTCTTTAATCGGTAGAACATCCCACGTGACATGTCGTCATCAAGGTGAAGGTGCCTCATTGGTCCACACTATTATCCAAGAATGCAGAATTTCAGCCAGTTGATCTAAAAAATTAATTAGTTTATATGAATCTTAACATTTTGAATTTGGAACAACTCTAGTGATCTGTATTCACGATATGTTTAAAAGGTGAAACCTGATTTGAAATTCATTAATGTCAATGATATTGGGTTAAACGGTAGGAAGAACTAGAGTGACCTCAGTCTTTGAACTCTGTATAAAAACCCCACCGCTAAATATCTAGTAAGAGGACGTTCAGTTATCTAATGAACGCTTACATTTTCTTAAAAACGTTTAATCATCAGTTTCGTCCTTTATATATAATGTAAATATTGCAAAAAAGTGGCTGAATTTTGTTGTTCTTGTTCTTTAGAAGACTAAGCTTCTTTCGAAGTACAAAGTATATCCGAGGGTATAATGTTTGCTCATAGGTAAAAACTCGTCCTGTACTATAAACAGTTAACCACGTAAAAATACTACTGCAATTCTTGGCACTCATTTTCAATTTACAAGTCAAAATATAATTTCATTAAAGTTCAACATTCATTCATAAAATAATACACTAGTAAACTCACTGATATGATAACTCAGCTCACCTTTTATAAGCTTATGTGATTCTCCACAATTGACAAGCTTTCAGAAAGCCAAGTTTTGATAGCCTCTTTAGGATGAATCCTCTCCCTAAACACTGTTGGGGAGGCTTTGTATTTTAGTATATCAGCTTTGAAGTCACGTCTTGTGGTGTATGGAATGTTTAGAAGATACGGGGCACCCGTCTGAAGGGCGTAGGAAATCTTGCGTCTAGATAACAACAAATCAAAACATCAAACCACCAACTTAATCCGTACACCGTTAAAGACTAAACTCAAATGCGACACAAACAAATGCAAGACAATATCAGCAGCTCTGACTTATCAGACCTTATAGCGCACGAATTATGAACAGAATGAAGTATTATCGCACTGATATTTTACATCCGCCGCGTACGATAAGATTGCTTGCCAAGTAACTGTCGAAAAAGGATTGAACGAATGATTTATGATTTTGTGTTTTGATATCGTGCCATTCAATGCAAATCTCTTAATCATCTTGAAATTGAAGTACAGAAATAATTTCATATTTATTCTGCATCAATTTTCAAGTATGGTCTCACAACTTGTCATAACTGGCTTTCCAAATGTAGATTCATGTAAGATATCAAACGTTAGTTCAGAAGTATTTCTTAAGATCTGAACGTTATATATATATATATAAATAAATAAAATTTTAAAAAATCGAGTCTGAATTTTGAATAAGTGGCAGCTTTAAGCCTGGAGTTGAGTCAGCCGTGGAAAACGACTTTGGATCACCTCCAATTAACTGAACACCTATCTTTGGATAACCCAAGTTACTTTCGTATCTTATAATTCTAAAAATCATTTCGCGAACAGATAATTGTCCTTGGGAATGATGACTGAGACTGTAGTTCATCTGTAAACTTTGGTTTGGTTCTGCCGAAGTTAGCTTAGCGTTAGAATGGATTGTAATAGTCAGGCGAGATTTTCTTACACGGAGGCCGTGCCTTGTATAGTTGATTAGCCACGTTACCGGAGCCCTGTAATGTGTGGCCCTCCGCACCAGGGTGAAGAGGGTGACAGCAATAAAATGTGTTGGGAAAATATTAAAGAAAATTTATCCGAAATTCTAAGTTGTCTTACCGTGGCTTACATCTTCGCTATGTGCCCAATACCATCGAACAATAATACTGACGCGCTGGTACAACGTGCCAGCACGATTCATATGACTTATTCACTAGAGATTAATGACAATACCTTTGGTGCAAAAATGAAAAATTCTTTCGTGGGATTGGATAAATATGAAATAAAGACTATAGACCTTTTTGCTTTAGAGTGGTTTTCATTAACCCGTGAAATACAATTTAGCGTATTACGCTTTATCACACTATTTTTCTTTTTGTTTTTATTTTGTTTATCTGACTATTACACTTTAATTAGTACGCTTTGTTTCACGGGTTAATGAAAACCACTCTATCGCTATTTTCGAAATTCCTGCGCCATGTGAATTTTTCCTTTGTCTGCCAATCAAGACTATAGATTGCGCGGTTTTGAGTTTTTTTTGTTCCAGCAAAAGAAATTCACATTCCGCACAAACTTTGTCGTCATCTATTGTTTTATGACGCACGAATTTCAAAAAATAGTTTTAAAGCAAAAAGGTCTTATAAAAACTGTCTAAGGCCCAGGGCAAACGTCGGACTAATGTCGCGCCGAACCTATTAAACACAGGTTCGGTGGAAGGTCAACTAAGGACCGACGTGGCGGCAAACGTCGAACTAATGTCGATCTTAATTCACTTGCACACTAAAGTTTTAATTGTAATTATGCATTGATGCACGGGAGCATGCAATTAGTGTTTGTCTTTTCGCGGCTGACTGCATACACTTGCAATGGCGAATATGAATACTACTCTCTACGAGTATTTCTGTAGAATGCTATACTCCAAAAACAGAAAACGAAGAATGGCAATCATCGCCAACTATTCCGGCCTTGTGCGCCCGTTTGGGATCAGCGGAATTTCCTATTAATATCGTTAGCTGCTTAT
>WUAP02096220.1:0-16702 GCA_015163945.2 Stichodactyla helianthus
GGAATAAGAACTTTTGTTCCATTGCGTTTTTACGTGCTATGCAAATACAAAAGACAAAGAATCTTATTCCCAAAAGACTTAAATTGGGTCGAAACGTACATAGCAACGCCGATTAGGTCTATATGCACGTCACAACACTACAGCAAGAAACCATGAAACGAGCAGGTTGTAGAAATCACAGTATTTAACAAAAAGTTTATTATTTTACATGGGAAAAACCCTACAAACTTTCGACACAATATGTACAAGAGTAGTGTCAATTATTCTTAACTCTATATAACCTATGTACAAGAAAGTGAATGAATAGATGGATGGATGGATGATTATTTTCTAAACTCAAGTCTGTACAAGTAGAGAAATTGTGATAGAATATTTTATAATACACTGAATAATGAAGTCTATCAATGTTTGTAATCCGACTTAATATTCCAACCATTTTAACAAAGAAAATATCCTTAAATCACATGTTTATCAACAGACTCGAAAGTCTTTAACGCCAAAGACCAACACATTTAAGTATCAAAGTGATTTTTTATCAAAATCCTCCAGGAATATTAATGAATGAGTATACTTCTACAAACCAAACAATATTAACTTCAATATACCGATTATAACAAGTATCAACAAGAAATGATTGGTGATTACTTATTCTACACAACCAAACACACCCGACATATTGTTTACTAAATGTTCTTCAACTTTAGCTAATTTTTCGTTTCTTTTTTTTTTCTTTTCAAATTTGTTTTTTCTTCATTTTTCTTTTTCTCCAAGGGTCACCTCTTCGCCAGCTTGAGGACGATGCCTTTTCTTGGTTGATTTGGATCCCCGTTCGTCGATTCATTATCACTTGTCACCAGTTTGACAGTCCATTCATTTTTCTCATTCACGTCAATATCACTCGAAGGGCTTGCAAGGGGGGAGCAAACTGGGCTTAGCGACGGCGACACGGCAGCAGGAGAAGCAGGCATCGAAGGCACAGGGGTCGGCAGCGGAGTTGGAAGCTTTAAATTCTCCACTTCTACATCGGTCAGAGGAAAAGATCGTCGCGAAAACGGCGTCACAGTCGGCCACGATTCCGTGTCAGCTGTCTTCAACAGGCTATCAGTGGACGAAGAACGCCTGTGAGATAGCTTCTGGTCTAGGGAAGAGGATCGAGAAAACGGTGCCGCTCCCGTTGGAGTAACAGATCCTGACCCTGTCATCCCAGTAGGGGAAGGCATCATCCCTGGTGTACCAGGAGGAGTGTTTTGGGAGTCTTCAGTACTTCCAAGCTCGCTGCTTTGTCGTTGGGAGCGTTTACGTTTCTTCGTCAGGAATCCCAGGAACCTTTTTCTTTCTTGTTCTTCGCATATTTCGTGTCTTTCGACGAAAAGCTCGTCATCGAGGCTTTCTGTTTCGACCTGAAAGAGAAATTCGTTTTGAGATCTAGATAATGTACATTCTTTCTGGCACTCGATCAAATTCTAATAAACCAGAAGACTGGTTTCAGTGGTTTCTTATTCTCGACATAAAAATATATACAATAGCTTGTTATCCTTCACTGCACATTGTCTTCATTGTGTTCATGCAAAGTCCCTTAAATTTGATTTCAAATGAAGTCAAAACAAAATGCTTTATGGATCATAAGTAGTGAATAAAAATAACTGGAATTGCAGTCGTCTCTGCTACAATGGAACAAATCTTGACAAAAGCCCCAGAAAAAAACCTTAGTTGACAGCAACAAAAGGTAATTTATTTTACTTCGATAACGCGGGGAGTGGTTGCCCAATTCTCCCAAGCCAGGGGCTCATTTATTAAGTGTTTAAAGATGTGCAAGGAACGATCCACATTTGTAAGAAAGTCAATTTATATTGATATATTTACGATATCTTGCTAAAAGTAAATCAATTCATTTTACAGATTTCACCTTGTAAACACATGGGAATCAAAGCACTGGATTGCACTTTTCAATTAGGTATGTTTTCTGACTTAAGGTGCTGTTACATTTTATAAAGACAAGTTGCACGAGACATTGCCTAGTGTAACACATTCTGGCAATGTTGTTGCCACAACCACTGCAAAAAGTAAAACTCAGAGACACACTTTTGGTATGTTACACTAGGCAATGTCTCCTGCAGCTTGTTTTACAACAAAATTTTGAGACAAGTTGCAAGGAAAATTGCCTAGTATAACAGCACCTTTAGCATTCTATTATCGCATTACCTTGTCCTCTGGTTGTTCTTCAGCTGAAGTCTCTGATTCAATCTCTAGTACACGCCAATTAGGAGTTGGGATTTCTTTGTACTGAAGTTTCTCCACTCTTGTCGAAGACGCCATTGAATATGGGATGACAATGTTGTTGATGTCAAAGGCATTACTTGTTCTTTTCTTTCGCAGAAGAACGCCAAGAGTTGATGGTGGCATGGAGTTAGATAGAGGGGTGGGACTTGGTGAAGAGGTTGGCGTAGACGAGGAGGAGCCGGTAGTTGGAAGGGATAAACTTCTTGCTCGCTTCTGGAGTTGAGCAGCTACAATTAAAGAAGTGGCATAGTGAGTTGTTGCAAAGTCATACATTAAATAAAACAGTTATCAACTCAAAGAATTACAAACTTCACAAGGTCACCATTTGAATTGAGTCTAAACTAAAGTTTTTACCAGCACTGATAGCAGCAGCTCTCTTTTTCCGTGGTATCTCAGTATGACATGTGCGAGTTTGTTCTGTTTTAAGGTTGTTTTTTGGCGTGCTGGGAAGACTTGTGTAGCCACGCTTGCGCTCATATCTTTGGTTGCGGAATTCTTTAAGTAAAAACATTACCACTGTTAGCAAACAAATTTAAATTATTCACCTAAAATAATGAATGAAGATTAGCAAAATCTTTGTGATATGAAAGCCATGTTATCAACACTTGGAATGTGGCGGGAAAAACAGTGAAACATCACACAGGTTGATGACGGCATAGAGCATGGAAAAGCATTTTACAATCATTTAAAGTTAAATACTGCCAGTTGTATCTAGCTGTGAAGCACAGGTGGAGTAGCTGATAGATCACTAGCCTCTCACCAATGCAACCTGGGTTTGAGTCCCATTGGGCTTGGTGTTATATGTGAGTAAAGTTGCTTGTTGGTTCTCTCCTGTGCTTTGAGGGTTTTTCTCCGGGTTCTCTGGTTTTCTTCCCTCTGTAAAAATCAACTTCCAAATTCCAATTCGATCTAGGAGATATTCTCGATAGGGCTAACCTCTAAGATCTGCTTTCGCACTATGATGCTGTCAATATTATAACATAACATAACAGTCACAACAGAAACATTATATCATGCCATTACACTTAAAAGTTTTAGCTGTCAAGCTTAAGCGCTTAGACCATCAAACTCCAGAGTTTCTCCTGCCTTTTTTCCTTAGTTACACCATTTTTCTAAACAGTTGCTAACCAATACAGGAAAAAACTTGTATCTCTGAGAAAGTGGGAGCAGCATTGAAGTATGACAGGTAAAACTTTTAAGTTTAAAGTGCACGACAGAACATGTTTCTGCCACAACTGTTTGTGGGTTGATGCAATGGTAATAATGATCATGATGAATGCTACACATTTTTCATTGTTATAGATTAATGTTGATTCATGATTTTATGTCTTAATTTAAAGTTCTGTAAGTCGGAAAGTAATAAAAAGTTTTAAATTATGTCCGAATCTTTACATTTTAGAAAGTGTTGAAAAAATATTTAGTGTCCACACAGCAAAAGCTTATAAACAATTTCAAAATGATCCCTTTAAAGGTGCAAATCAGTAAATCAGTCAAGCCATTGACTAAATTAACAAAATATGACAAGTTGGAAAAAAAAAATCATAATTGCCTTTTGACTGATATTTTGTGGAATTAATAAGTTGGATGGCTCGACTCGTAAAGCATTACTTTCAAAATACTGGCTAAAAATTTCAATTCAATAAATTTCACGGCTCTCAAGTTATTAAGTTTGATTTAAAAGATTTTTTGGATACAAAATTAATGTGGTTCCCCAAGCTTCTATAATATTCCACTGATCCCCGCCCCCCGTTATTGATACTACTTGGAGTGGATAAGAGCACTTACTTGCTGATGACAAAAGTGATGCAGCAGCACCTTTTGCCAGCTGGGATCTTCTGTTCGAGGACTTGGAAACCGCATGTTTTCTACAAAAAGAGCATTTATTTTGTTAAAACCTCTGAATACTTACTTCTGTTTATACTAGTGCAAAATCTTATGATAATAAACATTGCTTAATGTTGTTAATTTGTAAATAAATACACATCCATTTTGATGTTTTATACATGTATAGGTAACATGAGCTTGTTTAACGAGCTCATTGCTTGTATAAACACTCTTGGGAATAATACTGAAGGTATTGAAATGTCAAGTCTAGCCATCACAAGTTTTACAATAAAATTTGTTTTAGGATGGATGTGAAAATATCATAATCTGAATAAAATCATAAACACAGGCTCACAGAAACCTAAAACAGAACTTTTAAAATAAATCATTAAATTTATTATAAAACTTATGACAACTTGACATTTCAATACCTTCAATGTTTTATAACCAAATGTTTAGCAAGTGTGGCATATTAATTATTAATGAAGGCAATAAAAATGTTAACACAGCCTTGAATTGTGCCAGAGTCATTAGAATAAATTCATTGGAAATAACGAATCTTTGGGTGCATATATATCCAAACAAGTTTATCCCCCACCAGCGTCCCTTCAATTTAAAAAATCAACAAATATCATGTGACTTTCTTACATACTATAAAGTCTGAATATCTGTCATGGAAACCAAAACTATATGACCCTAGTAAATAAAAATTATTAAACGAAAAATAGCAAAAAACTACTTTTAATATGTTTAGCAATGCCTCCTTACTTAGCAAGAAGCCATTCAAAGCTTTTATAAGTTAATATACTTAATCTGTATTCATATGAGATGAGATGACCTGAGATGACATCATAGGATTAAAATGCAGTATCACGATGTTATCACCATGACAACAAGCATAAGTGCATGTAAAATATCAGACTGGATCCTTATTGACAAGTCAATTAAGTCTAAATTGAAAAACTATTACTGTAGCAAGTGTTCAGGATGGTTATGTTGTTAACAACTGGTATCCCCAAGTCGCAAACCTTTTCTCTGTTTACTGGATTTGTTATGACAAAAGGTTAAGTTAAGATATTGAAAATTTCAAGTACCCAATACACTCAACTTTCAATTATAATTTAGAGATCTTCAAAATAAATCCAGGAGGTTATTAGCATGGAATCTCTGAATAACTCCCCAGTAAACATTTTAGGCAGATGTTCTCTCTGGTTTAATTTACATGAAGGGTGACCCTAGTGCAAGTCTTTTGCATTCTCTTCTCAGGGAATACACAAAAAAACCCAGAAGATTTAGCTCAAACAGTAGGGTCTATCTTCATGTAAACTCTCCCATAGAGTCATCAAATCCAATGTTTGGTCAAACTATATACAAAAGTAATTAAAATTTTCTTATGTCTTTCATATATTCTATAATAAAGCAAATTTAAAAGTGGCAGAGAACCAGAGTCTCACTCACTTTCTTTCAGACTGTGTTGAAGTCTTTGGGGCCTGAGGCTTTGTTCTGGACTCAAAGCCACCTTTCTTCAGGATAGATGCAAAATGGAACTGTAGTGGTATTTCTGGGAAAATATAAAATATATGATAATTGGAGGAACTGAATCTCTTTGTTAATATTAACCACAATCACATCAATGTAGGATATCAAATTTAATCATTTTCTAGAACATTCTCATTCACCAGTGAACTGCATGTTGTATCTTCATTTGTTTGTGACGCAATTTCACCTTTCAAGGGTTGATTATTGAGCATTGCATGAAAAAAACAAATATGTCCCATAAATGCCAAGTGTCTTAGCACTTATCAATCAATTCTGGTCTCTTGCAGTATGTGTAACATTAGCATTGAAGTTTTTCCCTTTTATTAATAAAACTATTATATGTCATCCATTACCTGTAGAGAATGACAACACAGGATGATAAGACTGGTCCAAGTGTTTGACACGCTCAGAAATAGGTAGAGCTGGATCAATTACAGTGATAGTCTTGGCTGTTTTTGTACAGGAAATGCATGGTGTTTCTGGCATGGAGCAATGACAAGCTGTTTCTTTGAATTTGATATCTCGTAAGGATGAAAGACGAACCAAAGACCGATTACGAATACGATATATCCCCCTAGTTCGTGCACTCTGTGAAACAATGTCATTTCCATGCATTGTCCCTGCGAGTTTGCTATCATTTGTGTTATTTTTGTCACCAGAGGCTCTTAGTCTTTTAGAAGGGATTTCATTTTCCTCAATCACAGAATTTTGTAGCAACGTTTTCTTTAATCCATTTCTGAGGTGGTTTTGAGGCTCCTTGAAGATATCCAGCTTCATTTCTTTAGATTCTGTCAATGAAGAACTGTTTCTGGTGGCTGATATGCCATTTGCAGGAGCAGCCAGTTTCATATCAAGTTCTGATGTTGTAACTGGGGCTTGAAGTTTTACTGGCTGCTTAGATACTTTAACATGTTTGTGCAGGTCTTCATATTTTCTGATCTGTCTTTCAAGATTCATAATCTGTGACTGAAGCCAGGACCAGCGGGAAGAAATTTCTCCTAATTCAACTTGGTAAGCCTTTCTCAAAGATTTTGACCTACAATTAAAATCCAAATGTAAGTCTAAAGCAACAAGTTTCAAAACTAAACTGTTCTAAACTTAATAACAAAAAAATAAGTTCCATCTAAGTATAAGTAACATGACCAATAAATAAATAAAAATAAACAAACAAATAACCAAATAAAATAGATTCCAAAACATTTTGCATGCTTTCATAAATGTTTAAAGTTTGTTTGAGAATACTGAAACAACTACATTCATACTATTCTAACAATGGATTAGCAAAATTTGAAAAATTTTAAAGGATCAAATTTTTCAGAAAGCATAATATGCTCTCAGGGGTTTTTCTAACACAAGGGGTCATAACTGTGTTATACTCTTATTTTTATTTCACCCCATTGACCATTCACACAAAATCTCCCAGAAAACAATTGTTTTTCAACATTTCAAACAGCAAGACAACTGTAAAACCAGTTATATTTGAATATCGTCAGAAAATGTATTTTGAAATTCTTTCTATGTCATGAGGATAGGACTGTATCAGAATTGTTAGCATAATTTAGTTTAATTATTATTCACAAAAAAAATGTAGAATGAATAAAAAATACAAATAAGATGCAGATTTATAGTTCAGTTCACCCACACAGCATAATTAATTCATTGGACTGTCTTTGGAACTGCAAATTCAGATCTTGAAAATAGAAAAATTCCACTCTAGAAAAAAATCTTTGCAGATACCCCTTTTGAAATTATGAAACTGAATATGTGAAAACAGAAATGTGGGAAATTCAAATGATGTATTTCATTTCTTTTGAGAGAAGTGTATGATTATGAACAGAAAGCTGTTTTCAGGCTGTTTGCATGCATTTCTGTTCTGGACTTATGAAAAAACAAGAATGACACATACATAAGCAATTTTCCTATACCGCATTCACATAAGAGAAAATTTATAAGATTTAAATCCAAGTGGAATTCTATAAATTCGAGAAACTTTGGAAGATAAAGGAAAACGTAAAACGATATCTGTCAAATACTAGTAACATTTTTCGAAAAAAAAAAAAAGGGAACCACAAGATAATATCTTCTTGTAAAGGAAATATGGTATTCAATTCTTCTTTATGTAATTGATGTAAAACCTATGGCTTTGTCAAAGAATCGATAGTAGGACTTGTCTCCCGCCCGCTTTAGATCGCGAGGCCTGCATTGTTTTTGTTGCGTGGGAAATTTAAAATGTCATCATAAAGGGGAGCTAGAACTACAAAATAAAAGTCGAAAGAAAATATTTACACGTTAAACAGCTATGTTCAGAGATTTTTAGAGTCGATACTGGAAATCTTGAATAAAAGGAAATCGAAACCAAGGGGTCTTTTGTCGCCTTTTGTTCAAGAAAAAATGCACACACTCAAGAACTTATACAAGAACTCTGTAATTCACTAGTATAGACAAGAACAATCTTGTCAGCCTTAGATTTTGTAAAATATTGTATTGACAATATAATAAGATACTTGAATGGCCATTCTAATGTTTTCTACTACTTACACATTAGATCGAAGCAATTCTGAGCGATTTTCTTCTTCTTCGCTTTCATCTCCGGAGCTCGCTTCGGTCGCATCCGAATCGTACATGGTTTCCAAGTGCTCCACATAAGCAGTTAGACCCTCCACTAAACTTTCTGTTTCAAATTTTTGCCTTTCGTCACTTAAAGCATTCCTTATAGCCTTGTTAACACTTTCTGGAGAATATTTGACAGCATTTTCGAAGTGATTTTCAGGAGGATTACTGGTCGATGAAGCGTTTCTTGAGTCTTTCGCTTGATAAGTAATTGAACTATTGTCAGGTTCATGTGATTCAGAGACCGACAATATTCCTTCGTTTTCAGCATTCAGGTTCGCTTTCTTACCTAGTACTCCAGGGATTGAATCTTCTACTACCTTCGAAGAACCAAACGAAGACTCAGATTTTCCGTTTAGTTGATCAACGATCCCGTTCAATTGACGATGCACATGGGTTTCAATTTGCCGCGTTTGCAGTCTCCGGAGGCGTTTCTCGAGCTTTTTGGCACGGTTTTCTAACCGAGTTTGTCGATGAACCGATCTTACAGTTCTCTGGGAAATCGCCTTCACTGAAGAATCAAAAATTGCTACGGGATGCTTCAAAAGACGGCTGTTTTTCTCGCCTTCCGATTCAATATTACAGGCACCCGCTGGTGTTAACGTAGTAGCTGTACTCGAAGCACATGCTCTTCGTGAGAGATCAGTGGGAATGGCGGGCTTTCGCTTTTGACTGTCGCCTGTAATATTTGCTGATTTGGTCGTGTCCACATCGTTTTCTTGATGGCTTATACAATGTCCGTTTGGCATGTCTTCTTTTGTGAACTGCTCCTCGTTGCGTATTGAACTTTTGGGTGGGGAAGACAAGCACGACGACGGCTCTCCGGTTGTATTTGTAATGTTATTACTACTATCTGAATCGTCGAGCAATCGAACCAGTCCGTTTCGCGAGAGCAGCGTTAAATCAACTCCTTTATTAATGGCGTTTTGTTTCAGATCCTCTGGTACCGTCGACGAGCAGTACCGATCCACAGAATTCTTTCTCGGCGACCCGGGAGACGCGTTTGCCTCGGTGAGAGCTGGAGCCATTTGCGCCATCGACTAGAGTCTCCTTCACAATGAACACGAGCGATGAAAATACGTCCCCTGTGAACGCATTTTCCAAAGCACTGGAGGATGGAAAATTTCACCAAGTAAAGGGATAATAATTCTTCTGTATCAGAAAATTGTCTATTTATAAAGTTCACCAACTCGAGGGGAGGAAACGATTTTTTTTCGCGATGAAAAGCACGTGACCGCCACGTCTCGACAGAACGTGTTCTAATCCCTCGCTTTAGAACAACCAAGATGCTTGATATATGCAAAACCACCAATTTTTACGAGTCGATTTACAGCTTGAAAGCAGGCCCAAAACCAGCAGACAAAACTTCGACGCTTGAAATGGATAGGTATCGTAACGGTTGGCAATACTTTTGTTAGATTTCCAACGACGACGCGACTCCCTCAAGCGAAAATCCAAACACTTTCCTTCTGTCCAAAATGGCGGCGTAAGAATCCACAGAGTTCTTGTACAACAGATCCTCGTGCCAAAATATCCATTGCCCTCATTGATTGCATCAATACCTCGACCCCCCTCTAACCCCTCATTCCTGATTGGTCCAAAACGCAGGAAGCCCATCAGCTGACAGGAACCAGTTTGGAGAATCCACTATTTGATCAGCAGGGATAAAGTCCATATTTACAAACGATGAAAAACACGCCTCCAAAAACGCTTAAAATAACTATAGTGAATCTTCTCGATTGAATGATTTCAGCTCTTCAAAGAATCTGGAAGAGGAAAATAATAAGAATTCATCGTCAATTCCGGGCTAGATGAAGCTTGGTGTTATTAATTTTTGTTGCTGAAAGGGTAAAAGGATGTCAAAAGGATTTAAACAATGTTGGTTGCGCCACATGATGTGTTAATTCGTCAATCCCACGTGGAGTCTATCTTTACTACCAATATATACAATTTAGTTTTAAAAAAAATTCAAATATCACTGACAGATGCTATAAGAAAGAAACTGGAACCAAAGTTGTAAAATATTAATTTCACTTCTAATCCAGATTTTTTTTAAAATTGTGATGATAAAAAAAATTATAAAATTAAATCCTTAAGATTTTAAGACAATTTTTTTTGGGACAGACTAAGAAATTATTGAATAAGGTTGAGCATAATATTGTAAATTGTCAAGACCAAGATCTATGTTATCTGCCAAAGCCATAGGCTGAGGCGGATAACACAGAGTCAAGGTCTTAACCATTTACAATGTCATGCAAAAACTGAATTCAATAATTGTTTTATCATACATTTGAAAAAATTTAGGAATTTTTGTCTTTTATTTTTACAAATCTGCATGTCTCACACTCAAATGATGAACTCAACATGACAAATCTATTGTCTACAAATTTTTCTGCAGATAATACATTTATATATCATGCCAAATTCACAGCCAATCAGTGGCAAGATAGAGTAAAATGTATAATAGAGTAGTGCATGTCATGTATCCGTGAAACAAGTAAAAAAATATATTATGTAATTGCCTTTATTTTGTAGAGAGCATGCCATATCCATGAAACAAGTCAAAAATAATATTATATATAATAATATCTTTATTTTGTAATGAGTAGCAGATGTCATTCAGGCAGAATGGTGACAAAAGAAACATACCTCTAGTGATCTTTGTGTTTCTTTGTGTGGTTCATGCACGAGTGAATTCTTAGTTAGTGAATAACCAAAGCTCAAAATTAACACTCGCAAACTCGCAAAATGCTAGCGCTTTTTGGGAATTTGCGAGTGAAAAAAGGATGCACTAGCAAACACTTTACCACTTTACTAGTACAAAAAAAAATCTCACAAGCAACACTTTGCTAGGGAACTAAAAAGTTAACTTTGAGCCCTGATAACTAAATAGTTGATAACTAAGTACTATTACACTCTAAATAGCTAGTAATTATTTCATGGATATATGTCATGCACTCTATCAAAACAAATCTAAAATTTCTTCATATATGTGAATCATACTAACGTGACTACACTTCTTCCATAATAAAATCCCTATTTTTAATCCATGATGATGAAACAATAGTCCAAAAGGCGACTAAGTTCAGGGAAGAAAAATTATCAGAAATTTAAAACGTGTTATGAAAATTTACTAACCTTCACAGTGCGACTACTCCAACCAAGGCCACCCAAACAAATTTTCAGATAAATTTTCAATGTTCATCTTGACACTTTATGACAGATTTGCTGCGAGTTTCTAGAGTGTACGATGCTTCTTGTTCAATTTTAATGTAATTCGTACATAAACACAGCAAATTCTGTGCATTTTAAGCGAAATTTCAAACATTTGTAGAGATTCTATTGTTTATATACTCAATTGTGATTGGATAATTTACACGAAAATTTGTTTGGGTGGCCTTGGTTGGAGTAGTCACACTGTAACACCACACTCAATGCTAAACTATTAACTTGAAGTAATCCTTGAAATAATTTTGGTTTTGAACTATGCTAGGGCATAGTTATTTGATCATGCCCCGGTTAAAATAATGGAAAATTCAGGGTGATTTACTTTAATGACCTCTCAATGTGTGTAAATGTTTAGATTTATTTAAATATTTTTTAACATAAACTGAAAGTTATCCAAAAATTTTTTTAGGAAGTAATACTGATCAAACAGATTCTTTTAAAGCCTTGAGTTTGCTTCATTAATAACAACCAACTGATGTTAGCTTTCTATTTCCCGAAGACACAAGTCAATGTTTAAATCATCAAGGTGTCTTTACTCTTTAGTTTTATTTAACTTAGTCTGCAAAAATAAGATACAGTCAATGTCATTAACAAAGTCCACTAAAAAAAGACATTTTAACTAGAAATTTCATGTGATTCATCAGTGTTTGAGCCAGGCCGTGCCATTGCGCCAATCCCGCAATAAAATGTATTTTGTCGCTCTAAAATTGCAGTGAATGGTCTACTTGACACCCAAGAAAAAGCCTTAAGGGACAGTCTCGGCTAAAATGACCCTTACCTGAAAATCCTGGCTCAAACACTGATTCATTTGTTTATTTGCTTATCATTTAAAGAGAGAAAAATTCAAAGGTAAAGTGCAGTATTATTAGCAGTTTAGGTACACAATGATTTCCTTTAAGTAATATATAAAGTATGAGCTGGAGACCTTTATTTAGTACCGGTATTTAAAAAACGAGCAGCAGTGTTTTATCAAATATAAAAACCCAAGGCATAGCTGAGTATGTTCTCATTTTCTACTGAATTTTTTGAGGAATGAACTAAATTTGGCAGAGAAAATCCAAGTTAAAGTTTATGCAAATGAAGACAATTCTATATCAGATATAAAAACTCCTCCATGATCAATGATTTCTATTGTGTTTGGTCATTAATTATTCATGAGTTGTACAAGGGCATTTAAAATGGTGAGCCATAGGTGAGCCATTTTATGCCTGTAAAGCTAGATCATGAATACTTTAAGCTTCACTTATTAAATGACAGTCTAGGACTATATTTTTATGTTGTACTGATTTTTAAAATGAATTGAGTAATTTTCGCCAAGAAAATCCAAGTTAAAGTGGAATGCAAATGAGGATGATTCTTTATCCGATTTAAAGACTCTGACAAGGTTATGATTTTCTATTGTGTTTTGCATATTAATTATTCATGAAATTTTATAACAGCATTTAGAGCAAGTTTTTTTAGGTATCATATCATATTTCTTGTAGTCTAAATGTTTTTTTTCCTTTTTTCTTTGGACAACAATGACATTGACTGTATAAAGAAAAGCTTGAAAGAATATTATATTAATCCTGTTTCCCAGATGGGCTCGGGGATTGAGAGTCGGCCATGATGGCGTCACATAAAAATGCTCCATAAACAAAGAAAATTATAAAATGTCTTTGCCTTGTAACTTGGAAGGAAATTTATAGGTCAAATAACATGAATTATGAAATTTGGTTTAAAAAAAAACTTCCAAACTGAGGATATATTCAAAAATAAAAATCCGGCTACTTAAATAAATACACCTGCATTTATAATCCTAATTTTATGGGTTTCCTGTGGCTCCAGTGGTTCCAAGAAAAATTATGTTATGTAAATAAACAAATATTGCTTATGATGCAAAGTTTTAACATTTCATTTCTAAAGCTGAAAATTGCTATAAAAAACTGCTTAAGAAACAAAAAAGATACTTTGAAGATCTACTATGTATATATACTGTAATGTACTCAAGATTTTTAAAAAATTAACTTCGATTGATTAATAATCGATTAGTTATCGACTCCGACCCAAAGATCTGATGGGTCGAGTTTGTTATCAATTATATCTTGAATGTTTTACTCGAGAACAAAGAAAGTCCTAAAATCTTTATCCCAGTCAGCTGAAAGCCTAGTTCCCGTAGAATTCTTAGTTGAGATAACATTGTTTAGAACGGTTTAGTTTTACAACAATTTGCAACTTTTAAAGCAACAGGTATTTTACAAATCAAATATAAAGTCCAGAGTAAAATTATTTCTAAGAATGTAAAATTTCTTACCTTAAAAAGAGCCATCAAAGTCCTTAATTCTCTGCTTCGCTATCGTAATGATGCTTTCGTTAGACATCACATCTTAAGAGGGATTTAGTATGAGATCAACTTTTTTTAAGTTCAAAATCCGATAAAAAAATTGTAGTTGTAGTAATTCTTGAGTTAGAGAATACATATTTTGAAATGTACTCCTTCCATGAACTTTTCATCTGACTTAGAAAAATGTTCCTAAAGGTTAGCAACGACATCTTGGTTCTAAAAAAAAGTAGAGAAAACGAGGAGATAAATAACTTGTAGTCGTCTCACTATATTGACCAACAGATCTAGACCATTAGACTTTTTTCTTAGTTCTAAATAGTATCTTAGAAACGATAAATTCGATTCTGAAAAAAAAGAAAACTAGCTTTAAAAAAGTAAACAAGCCAAATGCTAGCCGATGCGAAGGTTAGGAGCACTAGGAAAGACAGATGGAAAGATTTTCTACGAATCACACAAAATTTGCCTCCGCTTTCCTAAAAATTTCTCCACAAAACAACTTTTTCGGGGGGTATTTTTGGAATCACTGCGCAAACTCCTATCGATCTTTTCCTTTTACGGCAAACCGGAAGTAAAATTTCAACCAAGAAAAATCACCTGCGATCGTAAGAACACGACAAAAAACGCCTAAATAACTTCGTTTAAAATCAAATATAATAATTTAATGTTGGTACTGGTCCGCCAAAACAAAAATTAATGTTTTAGAGGTATTTTTGTTTTTTCACATCCTCTCTCCAGTCTTCATCTTTCCTTCCTGTCACAGGTAGTCCATTTCCACTCCAAGAACAAAAATTAAAAAATATAACCATGAAGAAGTTTTTTGTTCGTGATAGTTTAGAATTGCAGTCATAATTATGATAGAACTTTTGTATATAGTGATGTAGCTTTAGTAGTTTTCATGCTATTCAATGTTCAAATAAATATCTGTCAAAGTAGGTGTTAGTAAATATATAGACTAAGGGTGACCCCCCTTGTCTATATGCTGTAATTTTTAATACTTTGGAAAATTTGTTGTGGAGTTGTTAAGAGCCATGCATTCAGGTCAGATTGTTTAGCTTAATTAAGCTAACTTTTATATTATTCATATTTACCAGCAGACACATAAGTATTCATGGCAAGTAAGCTACTTCCCAAAATAAACTCTTTTCAGCTGCAAGACTGTGAACAGGCCATCTATTACCCTTGGTCACTGTGCATCTCATTTTTAATTGCTGGTAAGCTGTGATTAATTAGGCTGAGCATGAATTAGTTATTGTACTGTCAGTCAAATATCATCTCACAGGAGGGGCACCTCATGTGCACAGAGGTTTCATTAACTTGCAGTAAAATATGCACAGTGACCCAGTGACCAAGAAAAATAGAGATCACTGCTTGCAGTTTATAGCTGTATATGAGTGCTTTAGTTTGTTCTGGTAATTATTAATTGCACTTAAACTGGGAGCACTCAACATTCACACTATACTGAGCCACTAAGTAGTGTAACGACTACGTATTGTCTTATGCATGCAACTCTCTCAACTCACATCATGGCTATGGACCCCATTTTTTCCAAATCTATGTTGATTATAACACTTTCAAAGCTGTGCTCTATAATCCCTGCAAATCAAATCAAAACTTTAACCCATAAATAAGGTGTTCTGCAGTACCTGGGCCTGCACAGATAGAAAAAGATGGGAACCTAGAGAAAACTGGTGGCAAAGGAGAGGAAACAATATCAACCTGAAATGCATTACCTAGTTCACATGACGGTTCCATGAGGTATCTCAAAGACTCATGAACACATAATCTGACCCATTGGACTCACAGGTGAAAGGCAATTTATAAGTGCAATGTGTCACTATAGACAACAACATAAACAACATGTTCCATAATTAAGCTGATTAAAATGAAGGGGCAAAGATTAGCGTAGAATGCATAAGGAACAAGGGAATCAAAGGGGGTCTTAAATTTTGCTGGGTACCATGAATACATGGAAGGGGTCAGAACCTATGCCCAGTTATAATTTACCTTTCAGAGTGTCATTTAGGCTGCATTCATTATGTGTGACTGGGGGGGTAAGAAAATTTTAAGATCCCCCCAGGATAGGCTTTAATAAAATTTTGTATCCCCCCTCAATGTCAAAATAAAATTGAAGTCCCCCATTAAATACCCTGTGAGCAGAGGGTTTTTTTCTGACCCTCCATGGGGCTGGCTGTCGGGGAGAAAAAGAGAGGATTAGTAATGAACTCTATGGCCGGACAGCCAGCCCCACGGAGGGTCAGAAAAAAAACCTCTGCCCACAGGGTACCCATTAAATGATTAAAAATTTTCAGAACCCCCATTAATTTTACCTGCAACCCCCCCTCAGCCATACATAATGAATGCAGCCTTTAATAGACTTCCTTGAAGTAATTATATTATGGACAAAAATAATAAACACGTAGAAAATAAATGTATTTGCAGCAAATGAATGTTTTTGGCGACTAAATTAACACAGAACAGCTGGTTTTTAAATTAGATTGTAATGTTGCACAGTTTGTTTTTGATAAAAACTCTATGGGAGTTTAGATAATGGTAGTTTGAGTCCCGGGGGGGCACTCCGAGGTAAAAGTATTGGGTGTGCTTGTCGGAAATTTTCAAAAATACCCCTAAAAGATACCAGAAGTCTTTTAAAAAGGGTGTGGCTGGGTGATTTTTAACCCCTAAGAGATACCAAAAATAAAGAAATAAAATTGGATTAAAAGACTGTTGAAATATTAAATATTTCTGATATTAAAGGGCCTAAGCTCTGCGTAACTATAAACATAAACCCCACTGCGAAAAGCAATGAGCTTTCCCGTTTTCAATACCCTAAAAGATACCAGGGAATTCTGAAATTCTAAACTTCAGTTTTAACACCCTAACAGATACCAAATCACTGAT
>WUAP02096331.1:0-16701 GCA_015163945.2 Stichodactyla helianthus
TTATACAAGAAAACAAAAGTTTAGATTATATGACAAATAATACATTGACATTCTCTCAAATGCAATGCAACTCAAGTGCAGCCCAATTAGTATCCACATATTTTTAGCCAAAGGGCTCATTTGATTTAAAAAGATAGCAGTTTATTATTTTTTTCTGTTGTAAATTTGCTATCCAATACTCGGCCAAATAAATGAGTGGGGTTGACATTCGAAGTAGCAGGCACGACTAGCCATACGATATTTACCTTCGATGGATATGTGATAAGTAAATTAAACAGCCCACTGATTGAGGTGGGGATAAAGAATACAAAACGCACCATGAAGCCAAACGTTCATAAAATCAACGATCGTTAATTAGAGGCGAGTGCAGGTGCATTTTGAGTTTTACTTGTATGAATTTTGGTGATCCCTCCCCCTAAAAATTTCCCATTGTCTCTCTTAGCCTCCTTTTGTGGAGCCCTGAAACTGCTTGACCCCCCGTATTTGCACTGGAGACCCCCCTCTAAACAATGACTGGTACCTTAGCAGGGGGGAGGGGATGGAGATTTAAAATTTAGAGTGGCGACGTGCCCTTTCTCAGAAACGGGAAAGATAATATCATGACCCTTCGTGGGCAAGCATTTTTACTTAATTCTGTTTCTGACTACTCAGAATAATTTTATGTGACCCTCCCTCTTCCTTTTGATGGTTTTTAGATGACCCACTCTTTTGGAACGGTCAAAAAAAATGATGATCCTTCTCCTTTATCCACCCCCTCCCCCCAGCTAATTTATGACAAGTCATTGGATCGGCCTCCCACACCCAACCGCCCCTCCCTCACTACTTTGTTGACATAGGCACGGTAGCAGTCTGGTACTTAGCCCAGTGAACTCTTTGGTGGAAAGAAAAAGTCAAGTCCAACAGTTGGAACACATCACCTTATCTTTGCTTCCTAGAAATGGGTGAAAAACCGCACACGGATGCAGAAAAGAGACGGCAGATCTCTATGAGAAAGCTGCCAGTCATAGAGGGAGTGAATGACCTTAAAGAGTCGTTTAATCGCCATCTCCATTACACGCTGGTGAAGGACCGAAACGTGGCAACAAGAAGGGACTACTATCTTGCTCTTGCAAACACTGTCAGGGACCATCTGGTTGGAAAATGGATCCGAACACAGCAAACCTACTACGAGAAGGACCCAAAGGTAACTAACGATGCATGAATTTGTAGAAAAGCTTGGTTTTAGGTCTGTTTATAGGGGACAGATGATTAGGAAACTGCACGTTCAGCCGAGCTCTAGTGCTCTAGTCTGCAAGATTTCGCTTTGATTTGACCGGGAGACTCCAAATACTCTTTAGTGATGAAGCTATGAGCTCTTTCTTGACGCTCTAATACTTCCGAATCTAAAACAGCCTTGTGGCTTTTCTGTCTTTGTTATGAAGAGTAGAAAACAAAGGCGTCCGTTTTAATATGCATTTGCCAATTTGCCACGAAGGGCTTCATTTCTGTTTTATTTTGGATCCAAAGTGTCCTACTTTTAAAATGGTCTGCGGGACGTGCACTTTTGCATGTCTGAATCATGAAAAAATAGAGATATTTATTTCTATTTGATCTCAACGAATACCTTGATCTCAATAGATAAGTACAAAATAATTGATTTGGCAGTGTATTATGACTATTTAAGACGACGGGTTTCAGCAAAGATGGTTTTATAAACCACACACTTATTTTATTATAGTTGAAAATTTTGCCCAATTTCTCGCTGTTCCAGCCTAATCGTGCAGCTGTCAGTGGCTCTTTTGGAAATGTCACTCATGTTTAAATTTACAAATAAAAATTAAGCTCAAGTAACAATAAATTATGATCTCAGAGATAATTTTGTGCATAGTATTTATCACAAACTGATTTATCAATTTTAAAAAATAGCCTAATAGTTTTTAGCTTAAATTGCCTTTCTTTATATATGTTTATCTTATAATTGCTCATTGGGCTAAAAAATTAAGATCAATCAATATGATATGACTACAATATATAAGAGCAGCTTAATTTTTAAAAATGTGTTCGCAGTGTCTATGAAATTTTCAGTTTTGGATACCAGAGCTGAGACTCTCCTTGTATGTCAGTTATGCACCCTCAGCTGTCATCTGCCACTAGAACTGATGTCAATATTTATTCTCTGTCTAGGTTTTTTCTGTCTGCTCTAAACCATTTTGATAGAAATTAAATGTCTGGAACCTACTACTCCATTTCAACCAGGATGTACATGGACAAAAATGTTGAATCATTAATACTGTACCTATGAAATGTAAAAACTTGGAGAACAGAAAAAACAGCTGCTGAGTCTTTTTCATTCTTGTCTTTTATCACACTCATGATAGCTTTCCTGTTTGGATTATATTTTATATCTATTATATTGTTTAGAATATTACACAAAAAATCATTTTGAAAGATACAGTGTGCACATGTTAATTCAGTTAGTTTGAAAAACAGTATTGAAATAAACTGAATTGCCTCTCTTTCCATTAACAGAGGATTTATTATCTTTCTTTGGAGTATTACATGGGTAGAGCTTTGAGTAATACCATGATTAACCTGGGCATCCAAGGAGAATGTGACGAAGCTCTCTATCAGGTAATAACTGTTCATTTTGAATGGCAATATACCCAAGTTAAGTTTGTACAGAAAGATCTTGGTGGGGTCAAAATAAAACTGGTCTATTTACATTGTCAAATGAAAATACACAGACTTGACAAGTAAAATTTTTGCTTGACAATTTGATGGCCAGGAAAAAATAGTGTATGTTAGTTGCATTGACTTTATGATATACTTGGTGTGTATATAAATGTATTTATTTCAAAAAAGAAGCTCGCCACCAAAGAAAATACAGGTCATTTCAACACTACATGTATCTTATAACAAATGAACAAATGATACAAGTGACAATTAACTGAAAGTGTTTTATTGTCCTAATGATATAATTGGTGTGTATACATGCATATAAAAATAGAACATGTGAACAAAGGAGGTAGGTCATTCCAAGACCATGTGATTAACAAATGAACAAACTGAAAGTGCTATAATATGGCTTATTTTTGCTGCCACATTGAATGTCTCGATAGCAGCAAAATGTTGTTATATTTTTACTCTGATACAAATCATAGAATGGCTTATACCTATCACCTTTGGTTTCTGGGTTACAAAAGCTTTTATTGAGATACCTGTAGATGTAACATTAAGCCAAGGCAAGGGGTCCAGAAGGCTGTCTTTGCACTAAGCAAAGAAAAATTCTAGGGCATATATGTATCTTATCAGAGTTCATGCTGCTCCTTTAATTCCAGGAAAACTCCTTAAATATTGAAAATTTCATGTACATGTACATGTAGGGCCCTGGAAAACTCCTTGAAAATTCATCAAAGTTGAGGGTCCTGGAATTTTATATATTTTTTACACCCTGGAAAACTTATTGAATTCAATGCACTGCAGTATACTGTACATAGTATGGACCCTTTCTTATTAAGTGTTTTTTTTCTTAGATGGGTTTAGAGATGGAGGAGCTTGAGGAAGTAGAAGAAGATGCTGGCCTGGGTAATGGTGGACTGGGACGACTGGCTGCTTGTTTCCTTGATTCCATGGCAACTTTGGGTTACCCTGCATATGGTTATGGAATACGATATGATTATGGTATCTTTAAACAAGGCATTGATGATAAAGGAAACCAGGTACGTATAATTTCTCTCAATTTAAAATAAAACAAAAGCACAGGTGGAGCACAGACTCCCAGATGGGGGGACTCCCCAATATTTTTTGCTTTTTTAAAGTATGCTACTACAGGTCTTAAAGTGATATCCTAGTTCTAGTGAAAAACAAATAACAAATTAATATGGACTTAATTAAAATGGATAGACCTTGTTTGCTTGGGCATAAAGTTTTTGCATTTCAGATGCATTCCCCTGGGTGTTATTCTTTTGTTACTGGTAACATGTGACACAACAAATGACAGTACCATAAACAAAGAAAACGATTATATTTTCATTAGTTCTCTGTAAAAGAGATATACCCAATACCCTTTAACTTAAACAAATGGATTACTCATTGTTTATTATTATAGGTCGAACTACCTGATGATTGGCTGAAATTTGGAAACCCTTGGGAAAAGGCCCGTCCAGAGTACATGATCCCTATCCAATTCTATGGCAAGGTAGAAACTGATGAGAATGGCAACGAAAAGTGGGTACACCCTCAGATTATGTATGCCATGCCCTATGACCAGCCAATCCCTGGCTATTGTAACAATACTTGTAATACTATGAGACTGTGGTCAGCCAAGTCTTCCAAGGAATTTGACCTCTCTTATTGTAAGTTTGTTTTGTCATTATGGGCTACCTGTGTTTTATAGTTACATGCTATAATTGTGCATTATTAGAGTTGTTTGTGCCTGGTCTTCCTCATTTTTATGATTCTTATGATTTTTCTAAAAGACATAAGTCAATATTGATCTTAACAAGCATTATTTTATCATCAGTTAATGATGGGGATTACATCAAGGCTGTTTGTGACAGAAATAATGCTGAGAACATTTCTAGAGTGCTTTACCCTAATGATAATGTAAGTATCTCAAATGACTTTTTTCAGTTTCTTTGCTAGAATTAGCAATGCAAAATGAGATGGCAGTATTTAAAAGGGGGTTCCAAGAAGGTTTTAGTATGAATGTCAATGAGTGGCAGCATATTAAATGGCCATGAGAGTGCTTGTCTGTCACTTCAACCCCAGAATGCAGTTTTGTATGTTTGCGGAGTTGCTAGTTGGTTCTCTTCTATGCTTCAAAGACCTCTTCAGCTTGTCTAGTTCTCATCTCTTTGGGGAAAAAAATGAACATTTCTAAGTTCCAGTTGGGCAAAGAGCATAGTCTATGCTAAAAATTGCTAGCATTTTATTGATTTAGGAAGTTTGGTTTACATATAAATGTTACATCAACATTTTTCCTTACTTTGCTATATAATCATCAGTTTTTTGAGGGAAAAGAGCTTCGACTCAAACAGCAGTACATGATGGTATCAGCAACCTTACAAGATATTGTAAGACGCTACAAGGCATCCAAATATGGTGACAGAGCTGCTATTAGAAACAGCTTTTCTAATTTTCCTGACAAGGTTAGTGAACTTCTTTTTCATGTTTACTTTGACACTGAAACGTGCAGGTGATCATTCTAATGTTGAATATTCATACTGCTGTATATATCTAGCTATTTATTTATTTATTGTTGAGCAAAGGTTGGTGTAGTTATAGATTGAAACCATTAGCCTCTAAAACTAACATTTTGTGAATTTTGGTCATGTACATAATCAAAAAATCTACCCATTGAAGACTGCATTGTAAGTTCTTAATTACTGTTCTTACATATTTCAGTCAAAGTTGAACTCTAGTCTTAAGATCATGTTGATTAATGATTCTCAAACCATGAAAATTAACAAGGAAAACAAATCACTACTGTGGTGGTTGTTTGGATAATGTGATCTTAATTAAGTTACATAAAATTTGGCCAACTTTTGCTTTAATTTTCTCCTATAATTATTCATGCTTTGATAAGCTAGATCAAACACTTGAAAGAGTGTTTTTAAACACTCTTAAAATCTTCTATCTAAACACCTCAAAGTTGGTTACAAACACTCAGCTGCACCACATTTTTTCAACCCACTTCTTAGTGTTTGGATAATATTACCGTATATAAAACAGTCTTTCTAATCTACAGTATTAATCATTTATTTCTTTATTAATTTTCTTACAGGTTGCTATCCAGTTAAATGACACCCATCCATCTCTAGCCATTCCTGAGTTGATGAGAATATTTGTTGACATTGAAGGACTTTCTTGGGACAAGGTACAGAACTTTATAAAATTTCTTGCATTTCGTCATTTTTACAGTAGCAGTCTTTGTGAGTCATAATTGGAATAACATTAAAACTTTAAGGTAGTTTGGAACCCTTGCTACTGAGCATCCTGCTCATGCTCACCTTTTAGAAGAAAATTTTGGATGTGTATAGCAGAAGAAGCTAACAGCAAGAATATGACTTTTTTCAGGTTTTCAGCTTGATATGAAATAAAAAGTGATAAAGAGGGTCTCTAAAGTGACTAGTGCATACCGGTAGTACCCAGTACTTGGCCAAAACATGAAAAATATTGATTTTTGCTAGCTTTTTATGATCATAGCACCTTTTATAAGCCCTTGGTGACCCCCGTGTTTTTATTGCCTATTTTGGTTTCTTTAAAAAGAAAGAAAGGAAAAAAGAAAAGAAATTGGTAGTATTATCAATAAGATTTTGGAGTTTATTCCATTTTTATTCACTTGTGCTCACAAAGTTTTGGTGTGGAAATTGCCATCATATACCTTTCTCATATTAACAGATTTCTAATATTGGTAAATGATGATCTTCATTTAAATAGCTTATACCATCTGAAAGAACTGCTCTTAAATATCAGTAACTTTAGAAAGTTTGAATGGCATAGCATTAAAATTTCAAAAAGATATTGTGGATCAAAATTAGAGAACTTTGTATGGATTTTAGAGATCATGCCTGGGTGGCCTTGTTTTCATGTTTTCTTACAACTTAAAATATTTTTCAGACCTTTAGGATTAAATTTATCCTTTTTCCTTCAAACTTTCAAATTTTACTTGGATAAGCATCTTCTCTCGAAGACCAAGTATTTATGAAACATTAAAATTTAAAACATTATGCTAGTGACCTTCTGCCATTATGAGAGGTCAATAATAGTTTAGTGGATGCTCTATAGGCCCTAAGCTACCTTAAAAGCTCTATTATGATACATTTATTTTTGTTGCAGGCATGGAAGATCTGTGTTGATACATTTAGTTACACAAATCACACTCTTCTCCCAGAAGCTTTAGAAAGGTGGCCTGTTCACATGCTAGAATACATCCTACCAAGACACTTGAACATTATCTACAAGATTAATAGTGAACATTTGGAGGTATGTCACTCAGGCAAAATACAATTATGAACCTCCTTCTAGAGACTCCCAAAGGAGTAAGGTGGGAATAACTGAAATTTGCTTACATTTGTTTGGAAAAAAAATGGGAACTTTGGACTCGGATCTATATCACTGAGTAATGAAAGACAGAATCACCACCATGGGGATTCTCCTAAATATTATCCCTGAGATTGTGAGTTTACTAAAAATTTGCTGGAAAATTGGGATTGCTATCCACATCCTCAGAGATCTATTTTAGGTACTGGTAAAGGCCAGATCTTGAGAGGGTATAGACCTATTATGGCACTTCTTGAATTACGGTCATTTCCCAAATAGCCATTTGGCCTGCAAAGCAAAATGACTGGTTATCCACCTGTCTATGATATTCCCAGATGTAAAGGATGGGAATCTGCCCTCACTGGAAGAGAAGTCACTTTAATTTGGATATTTTCTTGGACATGTTAATTTGTAGGTTGTGACTAAGCTTTGGCCTGGAGATATTGATCGCATGAGGAGAATGTCTTTGGTAGAAGAGGGGCACGAGAAGAAAATAAACATGGCATTTTTAAGTATTATTGGTTCGCATGCTGTGAATGGTGTGGCAGCACTTCACTCTCAGCTTCTCAAGGATGGCTTGTGAGTAGAATACTAATTTTGAATGTTCAAGTCAGGTTCTCATTTTAGTGGTAGTCATTCATATATGTCAGACCAACAGTTTTTTGAACTCAGTACAAGTTTTGCCTGGATGCTGGCATCAAAAAGCTGGGCTGTCTGCAATGTATATCAACTGAAGACAGTAATATTTATCATTTGTGTTAAGGTGTGAAAAATACAAGCTCAACATTTTTTGTCAAACCTATCCTGCTTTTTCTTAAGCCTTCCCCAACTTGTCATGCAACAGAAATGAATTTATTTCATTAATCTTGGGAAGCATGTGTTCCAACCCTCTCTTCATGCATTTTTTAGTCCTAGATAGTTGGGCTACCTGTGTAATTTCTGGCCACAGGCAACCCTTAAAAACTTAACTAAATTTAAAACTAATTGTTTTTCATTTAATGCAATAAAGGTTCAAGGATTTTTATGAGCTTAGTCCTGAAAAATTTCAGAATAAGACAAATGGTGTAACTCCTCGTCGTTGGCTTCTCTTGTGCAACCCTGGTCTATCTGATCTTATTTGTGAGGTATGAATGTTAATACAGCCTTATGCGCCTTCTGGTACGATGAAGGATGATGATGATGAATACTGATATTGTCACTAGATTTGTTTTTTAATACCAATTAGTTATATGTACATGTAATTATATTTGATTATTTTATTGTCTTCTCATAGAAAATTGGTGAAGGATGGATTACTGACTTATTTGAGCTCAAGAAGTTAGCCCAGTTTGCCAGTGATAAGAACTTCTTGCATGCCTTCATGAGAGCTAAACAGGTAGGGTATGGGCACGAAAAAGAGTTACTTCATAAATTTTGCCATGTTTTTCATTGAAATGGTAACTATTAACTAGGGGGAGAGGAGACAATGTTTTCCCAAGTTAGAGTCATTTTTAAATACCTTTTGCTCCCTTAAATTTGTTGCCATAATTTATGGGTATTCCTGGGGACTTTTCATATTAATTGCTCGATTGCAAAACATTCCCAAGAGGATCAAAAGGCAAAGGCATGGCGGCCATGTTGGTGGTACAGACAAAAGAACCTAATGAGAAATCTTTTGTTAAATACCACCAACATGGCCACGATGATGTAACGTGCAATCGAGCAATTAGCTGGGGGAGGGGGGTACATTTCATTCTTACTATCATGATGACTTCTTCACCCCCTCCAGATGCAAGATGCAAGAAATAATCAAGCCACTGTAAAAAAATGTGTTTCCACCCCAAAACACTTGCAAAGTTTTTGATACCCCAAACCTCCCCTTTTGAGGTACATAAAAAATGACCATCTCCCTATTTGCCCCCCCCCCCCCCCCCCATTAATTAGTGTTAAGGCTAAGAAAAGAGAAGACACTGTTAAGGGATTTCTTAAGTTGGTTTTAATCAAGACTACACTGTACATGTGTACATTAGTTTGTATATAAACTCTTAAATCAGGAAAACAAGATCCGTCTGGCTGCTTACATCAAATCTGAGTTCAAAGTTGATGTCAATGTCAATTCCATTTTTGATATTCAAGTCAAGAGAATCCATGAGTACAAACGCCAGCTCATGACATGTTTGCATGTTATTATCCTATACAATCGTAAGTACTAGGTGCTCTTGTGTAGTCAGGAATATTTCAATTGGTTCACTTATAAACTACATGTATTGGATATTACATTTAGATGGTTAATCCTGTTACAAAGAAAAAAGATTGATGATAGAGTCAGTTTTGGCTTTTCCCATGATTTCTGACTTTTTGGAAATGAGATTATTTGTTTTGACTTGCTATCACATGTAAGTGGAGTTATTTGTTGATTCTCTCAAATGCTGTGCTTCAAGGGTTTTCTCCAGGTTCTCAGGTTTTAGTCCCTCTGCAGAAGTTATCATTTATATTGTAAATTCCAATTAATGGTTGATTCAGTTGATGAAGAGCATCATCATTGTCATCGTCATCATCATTTTTTTCAGTCTCATCCTTTTCTTATTATTAATAAAATATCTTCTCAAGTATTATTAATGAATAAAAATTAAGAAACAACATTCAAGGATATAATATATATGGTTCTGAAATGGAAAACAATTATAACCAAACTGATATTCTTACTATTCTTACTATTCTTACTATAACTTTCCATTATTTCTAGTTCATGTATTTCATAGTGCCACGCGGTCCACATATATTCATATAATTGTATTTCATTTACCGCGACCTAACATCTATTTCACCCTGGCCTGCTCCCAGTCTGACCTTGTAGCTCAGCTGGTAGAGCATCGGTAGTACAAATCCGAAGGTCGTGGGTTCGAATCCCAGCAAGGTTGGAAATTAATTTTTCCGAATTTATTTTCCAAGGGTCTTTCGCCCGGAATAACCTCATTTCTAAGCACTATAACTTTCCATTATTTCTAGTTCATGATATTCTTACTAATCAAACGTTTTTTTTTTTTTTTTTTGTGAACTAGGTTTGAAGGCCAACCCAAACATGTCATTTGTTCCTAGAACAGTCATGATTGGAGGAAAGGTAAAGAGTCATGCTAGCTTACACTAAAAGTAGCTTTATTTGGTGGATGCTGATTGCTTCTGCTGTTTTTTCCCGACATTGAAAACTGAAGTTCCATTGAAGCAAGAGAGTTAGTAGGGTGCAGTAGATGTGGGGGAGGGTTACATTTTTATTTATACAAGTTAAAGGAGGGTCATAATTAACTGGACTTTTTTTTGGGGGGGGGGGGGGTTGTTTTACCAAATGCCTCAAAGAGGGTCATATATTTTTAATATGGCAGGGAAGGGTCACTTGTTTCTGAGGGGCTTTGCCACAATTTCAATAGTACTGCCAATAACATAGTGATAAGTCCCCAGTCCAATATATTTGAAAAATAAATACTTTGTTGATTTATTAGGCTGCCCCAGGATATCACATGGCCAAATTAATCATCAAGCTTATAAATAATGTTGCTAGAGGTACTGTAAGTTCTAATCTTAACTTTTTTTCTAATTGTTGTTTTTTTATGTCTAGTATCTGATACAGGTACTGAGACCCATGCTATCCCATCATGCATTGAAACTGAAAGAACCACCTGTTCTTTCATTTATTATGGATCAACAATACACCTGTTTCAAAAAAGTTGTTTGTTGGGAATTTCAATTAATCTGAAATCTGAGCCAGACAACTCACCAGCACAGATCTTTGCTCAGAGGTGGTCTGTTGCATTTAGCTATTTGATTATTGCGAACTGCTATAGGGTTTTATTTCTTTGATTGATGGTTATGCTTGAGAAGATACATTAATATACTTAGATGTACTTCAAACAAAGAATCTTATTCCCAAGAGGATGACATGTGGTCTGAAATGGGAAAACCTTGCGTTATAACCCATAAGGTCTATTCAAAAAAGAATTCACAGCTTGTACCCTCAATTCCTCTAGCTCAGTCTCAGATTTCAGATTTCAGGTTTCTGACCACCTTTTTTGAAATGGGTGTATCTATCTCTAAGTATATCAGTTGATTATATACTTATTCTTTCATCCAGTTTACAAACACACATATCAAACATCTTGAATGTGTGCATCGGAAAAAGGTTATAAATGACCACCCTGTTTTTTTTTTTACATCATTATGAGACTTGAGTTGTAGCAGCAAAGAGTGGTTTTCATATGGGTGGGTAACATGGCTCTGGCATTATTTTTTTGCACACTTTTTTCATCCAATTATAGCACACAGTTACTTTTAAGTATAATGTATTTAGAAAAACTACAGGCTGTACATGGTTGCATAGTTCCCTATTTTTTCCACATGCAAAATCTGTGATTTGTAGATTTAACAACACATCTATTCCATCCTGTCATTTTTTTTCTGAATGTCTTGATCCATTATTTTTGAACAGTGGTGAACAATGATCCTATTATTGGAGACAAACTAAAGTTTGTGTTTCTAGAAAACTACAGAGTGTCCTTTGCAGAAAAAGGTAATGCTTAAGCCAAGGGAATATAATTCTGGGAAAAAAAAGAACTAGCTGATTTAATTTAGAGCAATTAAATGTAATATTTTTTACAAACTAGTTATCAAACATTAGTTAATTAAATTGAATTAATTTTGTAACCTTGTTGTAGAACACTTATGTAAAAATACAGTCAGTTATAACAACTTAGGGACATTCACTTTCTTTTGGTTGGTTTGGGGGGCAACCCAAAACATTTGGGCTCTGGGGGGGGGGGGGGGTTTAGCTGAAAATTTTGGTCATTTTGAGGACTCATGCAAAATAAGTTATATAGATTGAGAAGTTCGGAAAAAATTGTGTTAATTGAGAGGGGGTTCATAAATATTCAGATACTGGAAACCAACCAGACCCCCTTCTCCCCTGATAAAATAGTGAAGGATCCCTTAGTACTGCAGTTAAGCAATAAGCATTACACAGTTCCACTCATTCATATTATTAATAATAAATATGGGTTTAATGTATTCCTGCTAGACAGCTGCTTTTACATGATGGCAGACATGATTTTCTCAGTAGCATTAAGTTAGTCATAAGTGACAGTATGAATCAAAAATAAACTGGATAAAATGATTATTAATAGTTGTTTCTATTTGCTCTTTCATTTTAGTGATTCCAGCTGCAGACCTTTCAGAACAGGTGCATGCTAGAGGATACAGTTACAGTGTAGTGTTCATAAAAACTCTGATGATCACATATTAAGATGGTATTCCATTCCACAACCTGCCTCATTGCCTTTTACTCAGGTTGTAAAACCTCTGGTGCTGAGCTGACCACCTTTAGTTTTCAGTCTAACTAAAAGATTTCTTAATGTTTTACTTGTGGGTTTCGTATATTAAAGGCCTGTGCAAACACACAACATTTAACATTGTGGGGTTCAACATGTTGGGAGCCCTCTGAACACCATGTTGGATGTTGTTGGATGAAGTTTGAATACCAGTAGGATCAAACTTTTGAGCCAACATGTTCCAACATTCCTTTTGTTTCACTGTCATCAAACCATAGCCTAATGATGTTGCGTTTGTTGGGACAGGATGTTGGGAGTCATGCCAAACAATGTTGGACTCACATGTAAAATACACATCATATCTATGGAAATTTCACACAAATATATGTGTATATCCCAACATTGTTGGGCCTTGTTGTTTGGTCTGTTTGAACACAAACACCAACACTGAACCAACACCTGCCAACAATGGATATTGTTGGGCTTGTTAATGCACTTGCCTTTAAGAGGCGCAGCCAGGACTTTTCCACTGACAGTATCATTCTTACCTTTTTATTGTCCAGATTTCTCTTGCTGGAACAGAAGCATCTGGTACTGGAAACATGAAATTCATGGTAAGTGTAGACTGCAAAAATGTATTATTATTACAAAATATTTATTTTTGTTCTGTTCCTGTAGATGAATGGTGCTCTGACCATTGGAACACTGGATGGTGCCAATGTAGAAATGTTAGAAGAAATGGGTAAAGAAAACATGTTTATTTTTGGAATGACGGTGCAGGAGGCTGAGAAACTCAGAATGGAAGGGTAAGTATTCAGAATGTTGATTTCCATGTATTGACATTAGAGCTCTAGTCAGAGTAAATCACTATGCCATTGGTTTTTCCTGCTACTGTCACTAAGACCTGATAGAAAGCAGCTAAGCAAATTTGGTCTTAAAAGTTTGATTTTGTTGTTGGATGCAGTAGAGCATCCTTAACTCCTCCAGAGAGAGGAGTGATAAGATTCCCTGGCTGCCAGAAAATTCAAGAATTATAACGCAGCTGTCATGTTGGTTCATTATAAACCTTCTGGAAAGTTCAACCATGAGGACACACCAAAAAAAAACAAACCCCTCCAAAAATCTTTAATCTGCCACTGTCAATCAGTGATAACAGAATGCTACTGACTTAACTGTCTGGCATGGCATAAGTCTTGTTAGTATGGCATACACTTAAATTAAAAAAAGACTATCAGAGTTTTGATATGAACTCATGGTTTGATGTGCATTACAGATATAATCCACAAGATTACTATGACCGTAATAATGAGCTTAGGAAGGCTTTAGACCAGATAAGAGACAACCACTTTTCACCACGTGAACCTGGGGTGTTCCAGGACATCTACAACTCCATGCTCTACCACGACAGGTAATAGACTTGGCTAAGCCCAAGAGCAACGATTTCATAACACCTTAAAGGTGTTGATACATGGTGAAAATTTAAACTAAAGCTTGTGTTCAATGGTGTTGCAATAAGACATTTTTGGAACTTAGGGTGGTATGATGGGTATTTCATTCCAAAATGAATGTTATGGTGAAGTTACTCGAGATGATTCGCAATAACCATTTTTTTATGCAACAATGTTGTTGGTGATGTTGCAAGTTTTTGAAGGCCATTCAAAGAATGCAACATGTTGCCATGACAGAGGAAAATTGTCCTGCATGCCATGTTACATGAGAACAAATTTTCTTGCAACATTTGTGCAACATTGCTGCAAACTGTCTTGTGTAAAACCACCTTAAGTTACACATCAGGTGGAAAGCAGTTTTACTTGGTGCAAGTACTGGAACTAACTTAGCTTGAAACTTGTTTGACAATCAATACTGTTAAAAACATGTTTCAAGGTAAAAATTTTCTTAGTTTGTTTAGTTTGTTTTTTAAGAATGGCTTAAAAATGTAACTACGAGTCCCTTAGCACTTAAAATGATATTGTCATTAATAAGCTCTAAATAAGGGCCTGTCACATGCATTATTTTTATTGCAGCAAATTGGAGGATGTATTCTAATTCATAAGAAAACTTGCTTCATTTTCATGACGTATGCTGCAGGGTAATATAACATAAAAGAATGTCTACTTCAATCTAACTGCATTCTTCAATTCAGGTTTTTACTGATGGCAGACATTGATGCTTACCTCAAATGCCAGGAAAAAGTCAGTGAGACTTATAGGGTAAGAGTTCTACAATTACCAGTAACTTTTTTAAATGTGGGCCCTTTAATTTTTTAACAATGTTAATGGATGTTTTCCAAGATGTGCTAGTGCTTTCATCAAATAATATCACAGGTGAATTTGATAGAGAGGCTATTTCAGGAAATGTAACTGCAATCCTTGCCTAAGGTCTTGGCATGATTCCATGTTTTTATGGCCAAAATGTTCACGTCATAACAGACCACCACCCCCACCCCCTATTCAATGTTGTTTGATCAAAATGTTTGTTCAGGCCATTTTTATTGGAAAGTCAGGCAACAAACAACTAACCCTAGCCAAAACATTGAATTGGGGGTAAGGGGGTCTGGATATATGAGATTGTTTCTGCTGGGTTTGATTGGTGTTAAACTTTTCATCATGCCAACACATTTTGGCAAGGATTGTAGTATCAACCATCAACTTTTTATTAAACCCTGAAGCCACATGTGGGCTGATCTAAATCAGGGCATACTGTAGCTAACTCACAGATCAAACTGGAATTTAGCATATGATAGTGTTGGTTTTGTGGAGGGAGGAAAACTGGAGAACCCAGGGAAAACCTTGAATCAAGGAAGCGACCAAACAAGAAACTCTACTCACTGAAATTTTGAGTCCAGTAATCGAACCAAAGGCCTCAGAGGTGAAAGGGGAGTGCCTTACCATTGCACAAACCTTGAATACCTAATAAACAGCTATATAGTTAAAATAGACATGCTGGGTATTTCAGGGAAGGGAGTGGGTTTTTGTTTGTTGCCTTTCAAACTGCCATGCACAATAACATATTTATTATAAAAATCCCAAACCCCCATACATATTTAAGAAATATTGATTAATATAGTCATTGTATGATTCTTTATTCTTAGAACCCAAAACAGTGGTACACGATGGCTCTAATGAATGTAGCATCATCAGGAAAGTTCTCATCTGACCGTACCATTAAAGAGTATGCTGAAGAGATTTGGAATGCTACTGCTGTCACTGCAGCTGAAATGAAACCTGTTTCTGTCAAGTGATAAGATCCAAGAAACTCTTAGGTTCAAATTCTTTTTTCTGCAAAGAATTAAAAAAAAATGAAAAATAAGGGCCGATGGGAATGATAAATAACCAAAGCAAAAAAATAAATAGAGATAAAGAAGAGCTTTTTTTTTTTTGGGGGGGGGGGGGGGGGAGGAGGTCAGCAGTTTGGAGGGGTCAAACACAATTCTAGTTTTTGATGTCCCTTTCCCTTTTCTTTTCTTTTCTTTTTTTTTTGTTTTTTGCTTTTTGGTTCAGCATTTTGGGGGCTCAATTTTTTTTTGCATTAGGGTGCCCCCTTTGGAAAATCCTGGCCACGCCCCTGTGCAAGGATGTTTTTATTTGCAAGCAAATAATGCTTTCCATCTGATCCACAGATCCATTATCAAATATTAATGGTAGTGGGGAAGCCTGCTGGTGAAGTTATCTGTAAAGTTTGTGAGGAAGAAAAAGCTGACCTGGTCATAATGGGGACAAGAGGCCTTAGTTTACTAAGAAGAACCTTAATAGGAAGTGTTAGTGATTATGTAGTTCATCATGCTCACATCCCTGTAGGAGTAGTTCCATCCCCTTCAAAAAGGGAAGAGCATGCTTAAAATTAATGACAGAAATATAGGATTTGCATTGTCTGTTTTTTTGCTGGCTGTAATCATGAAAAAGCCTTCTAGGATGTACCAGTGATGTTGATGTACTGTTCAATAGAAGCAAATGAAATGAGGGATTCTTTGTCAAATGCAGTTAGCATGAGACTGCAGTGAGTTCAAGAGCGATTTTACCAAACCTGTAAAACAGAAACTAATGTAAAGGTCTAGACAAATCAATGGAATTAGTGTCTACTTACCTCAGTTACACTACAGACTATTTCACAGGTTAAGGAAAACCAATCTGTTTACATAGAAGGGGAAAGTTTTTGGGAAGTTACTCTATTCTGGCTGGCTCGGGGATGCAGAATGCTTTAACCGCTCCAAATCAAAACAGCTGTACCAACTTGATCCAGATGTCGAACCTTCCATGTACCTAATTCAAACAATTTAGTACCGAGCATGGTTGGCACTGCGTCTGAACTTGGCCTTACAGCCTTCTATGCAGAGTGAAGTGTTGTACCCTAAGACTTAGGGACTGTTCATGAATTATCCCTTGGG
>WUAP02096442.1:0-16701 GCA_015163945.2 Stichodactyla helianthus
GCCCCTTGTGGAAATCAGCTTTAGTTGTCGGGGCAAGCGTGTATAAATAAAGTTATTGATTGATTGATTGATTGATACCAGTTACCATAGTAACCTTGAGTTGCTATGTTAAATATTGTGAATCTTGAAAGACTTGAGTGTGTTTTTCAATGGACAATCTATGAATTTTTTGGTCTTTTCCAGTCGTTTGAGGGAAGCCTAAAGTAACCTGCATTAGCTGGTCCTCCATTTAGGGATCTGTCCCTCCCTCTCCCCAGGCCCCCAAATGGAGGACCAGGTATGCAGACTATTAGTTACATGTTTTTTTCTTGTCTACAGGGTCCACTGCATGAGAGAGTCAGTGCTATTAATAAAATCATTGTTGGACCTGATGCCATATTTGATTTTGATATGCTTATAGCAAAGGTAAATGAAAAACGAAAATAAAATAAAAATAAATTGAAATCACATTCAATTCAGGGAGTGCCACTTAAAATAATGAATTTAAGCAAAGCAAAATTCCAAGTTTTTTTCCCCCTAGTTTTGAGTAAATTTATTTTTATAGTTCCTGGTTCTGGCTCAAACAATAGTCAACGAATCACTCCTTCTCTAAAATTCACCATGCTGTCGTTTGTTGTTAAGGGACCCAACACAGATATGACCACGCCTTGGCACCAGGACGAGTCTTACTGGCCTGATATGCCAGATAAACGAACAGCAACATGCTGGGTAAGTATGATCATACCGTAGTGTAAAGATGCTGTATTGATGACGAGATGGAAGCAGATTGCATGAGCTATTTGTGTTCTTTACTGTAATACCGCTGATCATTACAAGAACTTCCCCCTTAAGGGTAAGCAAAGAGAACAAAACATAATGGCAAAATGAAACGGTGTGTGATAGACTAGCATAATATCTCAAAGAGTTAGTACTGATGTCATTGTTCATATTTGCTAGACAAAGTCTTTGAATCGAGTTGGTTTCCTAACGATCCTTCCACTGCGGGTTCTGATGTAGTCTGACGTTTCCACGGCTTTAGGGTTCGTCTCCATTATTCCACCCTCGTTGTGTGCAGTGGCTTTATCTTCTGCAGCTGTCTCTAATTCATCAACGATTTCCTGATAGGAGGGGAGTTCGCCAATCTCACTTGGTTGACCATCAACATTGTCGATTACTGGTGGTCTGTTCTCAGAAGATTCGTGATCATTCTTCTGTTTCTGCGATACTTACCACCATCATCAGTGTTGATCCAGTATGATCGTGGTTTCCATTATTTCCCCATTTTGACCCTTATCCTCTCATCCTCTTTGAGTATGGGTAGGGGATTGGAGTGTTGGTCAAAGTGTTGTTTCTGCCTTTCTTGTTTCAGTGATTGTTTCTCTTCAACTAGCTTTGGATTTGATGACTTGTGGTTGTAGTTGTGCACTTGTAGCTGGGATGATCGATCTGAGTCTTCTGCTCATGAGAAGTTGTGCTGGAGATCCCACACCATCAATAGGAGTGCTTCTGTATTCTAACAAAGCGAGATACGGATCCTTCTTGTCTTTCTTGGCTTTAGTTAAAAACAGTGATTTCACAGTTTGAACGGTTTTCTCGGCCAGACCAAGGGTGTAGTCGTATTTTTGTAGCCTTAGCAGGATTCTTTGAAGACGAGGTGACGCAGATGCTAGTGGTTTTTTGACGATCATTTCTAGTGGTTTGTGGTCAGATCTAACTGTGACTTTCTTCCCGTAAGTGTATTGATTGAAACGTTCTAAACTGAACTGGACAGCCAGTAGCTCTTTCTCAATTTGAGCATATCTTGATTCTGATTCTGTTAGAGATCTCGAAGTGTAGGCAATTGGTAGTTCATTCCGTGCAGCAAGACACCTTCTAGGCCAGATGGTGATGTGTCACAGCTGACGGGAACAGCTTCGTTAAGATGTTTGGGGTCTAGACAGATCCGCAGACTGCCATTCTGCTTCTCAACAATGGCCATAGAATTGACCCAATCGGTAGGTTCATCTACCTATCGAATTACACCTTGCCTCTCCATGTCTTCCAACTCAGTCTTTACTTTATCACGGAGTGCTGCTGGCACACTTCTAGCTGGGTTCACCACAGGCTTCACTTTGGGGTCTATTTCTATGTGATATGGCTTGTCCTGGGGTCCAAGACCAGTGAAGACACGTGCCATTGGGTATTTCTTGATTATCTTATTTTTTAAGTCTTGAGAAGGTTTGTTAATACTTTCCTCCTGACCTGGTTGATCCTGTTCCTTGTTCGTTTGAGTTGTCATGACAACTTTGATGAGTACTAAATCTTGTGAGGCTTTTAGTCCCAGTAGGCCTGGTTGGCTGGTTTCGATAATGTGGAAAGTCATTTCTTGTCTTGTTTTTGCTTTAGATTCCACTGGTAGGTTTATGGTGCCAAGAACACTGAGTTTGTTGTCTGAGTAGCTGACCAGACTGTGATTGCAAGGATCCATGTGTGGTTTATTTCTCACTATCTTCTTGAGTTCACTGAGTGGTAGAATGTTGACTTGTGCACCCGTATCAATTTTGAGTTTCGTCATATGTCCTTGGATCGGTAATGTGACAAAACACTCTTCGTTGTGAATGTGAGTGTAGATGGATCCTACGAAGAATGGCTTACTGTCTTCTTGGCGGTGTTGTATTCCATGTAAGATCTTTTCTTGATCTGCACATATTTTGGAAGTGATTTAGTTTCTGACAGTTGTGACATGTCTTATCTTATGTCTTAGAACGGTAACATATTGATCTATGGTTTCCCCACTTTCCTGGGCCCTGGAGTTGAATTTTTATCTCTCGTAACTTACATTTTTCTTCGGTTCACAATGTTGTTCTAATTTTTGGATTACCTTGTCAATTTTCTTATCGTCTCCTTCTTCATCCCATGTTAATGTGTTGAAAACGTCGATAGCATCGTTTCCGATGACTCAGTAGCGTGGCTACTCTCGTTGCGTTGTCTTTTTGTACTAATTCCAGTGGCAATTTCGTAATTCGTGTATTTCTGCTTGAATTTTTTTCCAGTTTCCAGATATGTTTCCTCCACTTAGGTAGAGTGGTTCAGGTGGTGGTAGGCCTAAATGCATCGCCATTTGAGAGGAGGATTCTACAATTTCAGATGGTATTTCTTGCACTTCGTCTTCGGATTCAAGCGATCCTTCTTCTTGTTGTTCTTCGCTGAGTTGATCTCCGAATTCTTGGTCGTTGGACATCCAATTTCTGAAAGATTTTGCTATGATATCCAAAATGGGAATGGAGCTTTCTTAGTAGTTCTTTTCTTTCTGACACCATGTAAAGATGCTGTATTGATGACGACATGGAGCAGATTGCATGAGCTATTTGTGTTCTTTACTTTCACTAATCCAACATGGCTGACCATGGGTAGCCCGCTCTCTGGACACTGAGATAATACCGCTGATCATTACACCTAGTAAATGCTTAATGATCCACTCACATTTTAATTTATCAATTATTTAAATGGGACCAATTAAGGGAAACAGTATACATAGGAATGCTTATTAAAACTTGCCATGCAATTGCTCCTTTCCGTAGTTTCCCACAATTCTTTAGGATTTGCGCGCGCCAGCAGGGTCAGTGTAAAAAACATTGAAAAAATGATCGTAGTTTTGAGGAAATTCGTGCACTGTGTCTAAACAAGAACCGGAAAAGCTCTGTTATTTAGATGTCCTATTTGGTAAGTCCATCTACATTCTTCTCATTTGACAAAACGCTGTTTGTTTTCCGTTCAATTTCCGTAGTCTCCTTCATATACTTTGCTCCTGACCAGACCCTGACCTCGCTTGCACGCGCTAAATCAAGGATAATTATGGGTAACTCCAGGAAGGTCCATCGTGTTAGAGTTTATAAATAATAGCTAGTATACAAAAAGAAAAATGTAGCTTTATATCCAATGTCTAATATAGATATTTTGATTTGAAAGATTTTTTATGTTGTCGGCTTGTGACAGGTTGCTCTTGACAACGCCACTGTTGATAACGGTTGTATGTGGTTTGTTCCCGGGTCCCACAAGAAACCACTCCGACAACACCGATCTGCTGCTAAAGGGGCCCACATCTTGCAGTGTGATTGCACTGAGGTAGATAGAATATAAACTTGGTGTTTGTGTGTTCTTTTACTTTATTATACATCTTACTTACTATCTCGATTCTGATTGGCCGAGAGTCTACAGCTAATTTTTGATATCTACAGAAAAAAATTGCAGATTTGGCATTTATCATGTCGAGTTCAAAGTCCAAGTGTAAAAGTTCAAGTGTCCAAGTTAACGAAACATATTCGCATTTCCTAAATTTTCAAAATGTATAATAAAACAATTATTGAATTCAGTTTTTTGCATTTGCATGATATCTTAGAGCGCTGACGATAAAGCCATGGAACAACTTAGTAACTAAATAGCGCTTTGTTTTCCATTGTTTAATTAGTGCTATTTTGTACTAGAGTGGTTTTCATTAACCCGTGAAATACACTTTAGCCTATTACGCTTTATTACACTTTGGTTCTTTTGTCTTTCATTGTGTCTATCTGACTATTACACTCTAATTAGTACACTTTGTTTCACGGGTTAATAAAAAACCACTCTATTTAGTAAGTACTGTTCACGCTTTTAGTGTTTGCGCTCTAAATTATCAAGACCTCGGGTCTGTGTTATCCATCTCAGCCTACGGCATCGGCGGATAACCCAGACCTCGGTCTTGATAATTTACGATATCATGCTCAACCTCATTCAATAACTGCTTAATATTTTGATTCATGTGATGTCACTGACTTTGGGCGTTATTTCCATGTTATTTCATCTCTGCCCCCATTTCCAGTCTAACCATGTGTGGGATGTAATGATATTAATGAGATTCATATGTAGCAGACATGCGCAGTAATAAAAAGGACTTGGTCTTGTACCCCGCCATCTTGGTATTCTTTAAGACATAGGACTGTTAAATCTCTAGACTACACAGCTGGAGAGAATTATTTATGGATGTTGTGTCATACTGATGCAAAGCGGTTTGATGCCAGGTGGTGGTGCGCAACATTGAGTCAAACTTTGTCTTGTTTTTTTTTTTTTTTTTTTTTTTTAGGACGAAGGAGTTTCCCAGCCTCTTCCACCAGGTTCATGTTCGTTCCATACTGGCAGGACCCTACACTACACACGTGGTAACACAACCACCGAATTACGCAGGGCGTATATCACAAATTATAGACCTGTAGCTATGGTGAAGTGGGAAAGACAGCATGACTTTGCTCATGGAAAGCAGGTGAGAAGAAGAACAATTTTGTTTTTTGTGTGGATACTCTAACAGGAACCGCTCTCATAAAGTAGTATAATTAACTAATCAGATCGCGACATTTAGTGTTTCTTCTTATTATTCTTATTCTTCTTCTTCAAGAGTAGTTCGAGAAATCTTTGCGCCAAAAATTAAAAAGAAGCAAAAAATCTATTGTATAGATATTGCAATCTCATTGGCTAACTTTACGAAAGGTTGGAGTGTCAACACAGTAGTACAATGAGTGAATAAATGAATTAATGACAGACCGACCAACTTGCACAACCGACCAATAGATTGACTGGACGGACGGACGAACAGACCGACGTATCTTTGGTATAACTTTCCTATGGTCTATATTGAAGAGTGACTGTGCGAGCAAGCTGACCACAGGGACTCCCTTTTTTTCCTAGAATCCTAGTGTTGGGTTGTGAAGTTAGTATATACTAAAACAATTACTCTCTTCACTGTCGGTGAATAGCGGTTTTAGAAATATTCTACCGCTATTCACCTCCAGTCCAGAGAACAATTGTTAGATATATTACAATGCGTTACATAAAAAATTCTTCTAGTTGTTAAGTGATTTTTTTCTGTTTAGCACACTATCTCAGCCTGAAAGTACAGAAAGTCGATAAAATACGATTTCATTTGATTTAATTCTTCATTATTACTTTTCCAAAGTGGGCTTCCTTTGGGTGAACCATTGTGATTACATCATTTGACACTAGTGATTTACATATTTCAACTCCAGGGGATTGACGTATCCAAAAGAGCTGATGATGTCCAAATAGTGAGACGACAAATTACATCATGAGAACAAAAACAGTAAAATGGAAGAAGAATATCACCTTCAAAGGAATGAGGGCGTGGTATTGTGTGTGTGTGTGTGTGGGGGGGGGGGGGGTTGGGAAGCGCGGGATAAAACTAAAAGAAATAAAGAAATCATACTAAGGCCATTGTCGCTTCATTTAGTAAAAATTTAAAAAGCTCAAGTTTTCCACAATGAAACTTTTACAGTGCGACGCGTCTGACCGTAAACACTTCTACAAGTTTTTGATTTCTTTTTGACAACTTTTTGACAACCTTTAAGAGAAAAAAAGCGGGACAATTTATCAGTAGACCTTATCTTGATCAGATATCTGTGTTAGCACGCCTCACAATCAAAGTTGTCAAATACTTGTCAAAAAGATATCAAAATATCGTATAAGTGTTCATGGTTACGCGCGTCCGACTTTAATAACTTTTTGTAATTAAAGTGTGCTACCTTACATTTCATTTGACACAATACTAAAAAAATTCGATACTACAGAATTTAAAATAATGCGAAATCTTGACTTCAAGTTCCGGTTCTACGCATGCTGGTGCACGATCTCGCGCGTCCAAAAACTATATGGAGCCACCTTAATGTCACTGATCCATTTCAGGCAACGTGGAATTCCCTTGAAAATAAGATTTTCTGTTTGTGTTCATCCTTTTAATGTTATCAATCGCTACTAGTGGACAAAGAAATGTTACTCAAGAGAATAACACACGTGATCTGAAATGGGAAAATATTACGTCCAAACGAACAAACGTTTATTTGAGAACAAAATTTAGAAATTTTTAAATATATTTCTAATATGTTTTGTGTAATAAAAGATTGTCGTATGCTTTTAAACACGTAAAAGGATCAGAGTTGTAGACGATAACCCGCAAAGATTAATTAATATAATGAACAAACGGAAGGAAGTGGGAAAGATTGATCGAATAAAAGGTTGAAGATCGGTTTCGCATTTGATAGTCACAGCCATTCAACACACGACTTACAATCCTGGATTATCTGAGATTGCGCGCTAGTCTACCCATTTCCTTCTGGTTTCCTTTTCTCGCTGTCCAGCCGAATCTATATTTGATTTCTTGAAGCGGCATAAGTAATCGACTGTGGTCAGTAAATCTTTTTTCTGTGGTTTTCTGGTTTTTAAATTTTAAAAATTGCGAATAGGAAATCATATGGATTTGTTATAAAATAGATCTTAGAAGTTGTATAGCTTTAACGAGTTTCGGAAGTTGCTTAAAGCTTTAGGAATCGCGATCGCTTATTATCACGTCATCTGGCAGAAATATTTCATGGCGGTTCCCTTTTTTTGTTCAGTTTCACGGATTCGTACGCAAAAAAGCAGGGGGTAGCCTAAACTATACTTTTGTGTAATTATTTGTCACAATAAATGTATAGGGATTTATAGATTTCTGATTTTTTAAAGACAAATTTTTTAAAAAATGTATCAAAAACTGACCATGTGTCTTGGTATGCCAGCTGGTTTGCAATCATTCCCCAGGAGAATAAGATGACACATGAAACGACATGGCTTTAAAAATCGTTTGTAAAGTTCAACCAACATGGCTGCATGATTCACATGAAAATCACCATTTTGAGTGATTTTTAAAAATGTATATTTTATGATATTATTATTATTTATGAATGATATTAGATATTCGTATTGATTCATTGAATAGTTTAGTTTTAGTGAAAACAATTTGTATTGATAAAACACAGCCAAGAATACTCTACGCGGCTACGACCTTTGCAACATAACATACATGTATGACGTCAATAGGAAAGAACCCGCCTGTGTTGAGTGGCCTAACGGATGTTCTAAGCTTTGCGTTGTAAATAACAATGCTTAAAAACATGTAGATCGGGTTTCTTTCGAGTTTGTGGCACTGCGTCGTGCAGATTATAGTGCACATGGTTTGTCAGTAAGGTTAAATGAAGCAGGTTTATTGGCTTTTTAAGACTTTTTCGGCCGCGTGCACTCCTAAATCGTATTCACGGTCGACTCACCTGTAGAATCTATGTGGATCGTGAGAGAAATTTTTGGCCAAATCTTTTTCAATGACGCCGCTAATCAAAAGAACAGAAAAACAATTTCCTCTGCCTTCCTATGGTGTTTGATTTTTGGCCAACATAAACTGTCTAGGTTGGAGAAGTCTTTATCGGAAAAAAATCTGGTGAAATACGATCAGGGATCATAACACACCATGTGTATTTCCTTTGACGTTTTCGTATTAACTAACCGCGAAATCTCTTTAAAGCTCAATATAACACTAGTTCGTTCACATGTGGAAAGACTGCAAACAAAAAGACAAGCAAATCATCTAAAAGGTATGTTTTAAATATCTAATGGCATGGTCCAAATAGTTAATGATGAGATTATTATAAGCCACTGAACTTGAGTCTCGAGGCACATAATTTTACTTAAGGCAACTCCCTCAAAACTATTGCTCTTTTTTAGATTTTTTGTATTTTTTTAGTTCGTTTCGTTCGTTCGTTCGTTCGTTCGTTCGTTCGTTCGTTCGTTCGTTCGTTAGTCCTTGGTAGTACTAGTAGTGCATGCGACAAGGCATGACTCTTATTCGTATGTTATAAGATAAACTATTTGTAGAAACGCCTTTGCAATAGACCTCTTTACTTTGGGCGTAATGTTTTCCCATTTCAGACCATGTGTCATCCTCTTGGGAATAATCAGTTCTTTGTTTGATCTTCATACATATTAATGTTTCTTCTCAAGCGTTTCCGAAAACCAAAGAGAATAGGTCACCCAAAGTACACAGGTCTATACCAGGGACCTATTGCTAGAAGCCACGCTTCTATCAGCGACAGTTATAATTCCTGTTTTGGTGTAGAATAAACCTCGAATTCCCTTGAAATATTTTTGCCTTGGCTGGCAGATGCAGCGTGGAAGTAGGAATCATCCTATGGACCCTTGCAGCAATTAAAAAAAAAAAAAAAAAAAACTAGAATTTTATTCTCCTGAGAATGCGATGACCGAAAATATTCCATTGTTTTGCCCTCCAATTTGAACTGTGTTGGGAATTCCTGCAATAGTTATGCTCTTCTTCATTCCAGTGTTGACTAAGTGTGGGGAAGTTTGAAGATAGAACAAATTTCGAATGACTGTGACAAGCTTGCGGCAGGAACACGGTCGTGACACGGTCAAGGCACGGCAAGGCATTTCAAACTTCACGGTCGCGGCAAGGCACGCTTACGGCACCGATCGTGCCGCAAGCTATTTACAGTCCTACGAAACCTGCTCCGTAGGTGAAAACGGGGTACTCTGATCCGTGCAAAATGATTCTACATATAAACAACTCAATCCATCTGGGAGATGCTGGCTATGCGCATGTGCATCCCAGATATGCTGTAGATTCTTGCAAGGGAGTGCCTTCAATTACCATCTAACAAACGGCTGAAAATATGGTCTGACAAATAAAAACGACACGAGGTCATCCAATCTGACAAAAATTTAATATATTTTTTCCAAAACCCCAAAACAACCACATGATAAGATTTACATCAAAGCACGACGAACTTGTAGACTTAAATTTGATTTTAAAGTTTGGTAAGACAAGGGAATACAAAAACGCGAGGGGGGGGAAATGGGCGCTTGAATTAAGCAGGCAGATCGAACAAAAAAAACACATTTCAATCAGGCGAGATGTATGTCAGCCCGGGAAGACCTCATGCAGGGATGAGAGAAATCATCAAGGCAGTGTTATTAGATAGATCATACACTGGGGATTGGCTACGCTAACTACAGGTCTATTAGCCCGCTATCAAAGAAAAACTGAATGATGACAGGCATCGCGTTTTTCCAAGGTTTGGCAAAATCCTTTAGAGCGTTTTGGTTACTTTTGCTATCAATGTGCGATTAGTTTGTTTTATTTCAAGATAATGAGACCTCTCTTCCTTATGGGCTTCGTTGAATGAAAAAGCAACTGGAAAGAATAATGCGAAAAAATTCAGTATGCGAACTAGATCCACAATTATTCTATACAGCATCCGTAAATTGATGAACTGGCTTAGTAAATGCTCTTTTTTTTTTGCCGTTGGGGTTCACCAAGAAAATAACCACAAATCTAGCTAAGACTTCTCATTTAGTGGTGTTTTATGTCTTTGTTATTAAATAACAATAAACACTTGAACAGCTTTTTCCTACCGAGTTGATTTACTTAATCATTTAAAGTTGAACATTACAGCAATCATATTCACATCGACTTGAATAAGCGGAGGAGAGAAGTACCGCGTCGAACCCTGCAGTAACTAGTTTGGCACTAACCATTTATCATTGCCTCCTTTAACTTCGTATACAGCCAGATACAGCTCAAGGTCAGCTTTATTTTCATTTTCAGTTATGATTTTCCCCTTGATTTGATGCGAATTCTAGAAGCAATTATCGGATGAGCATGATATCGAAAATTATCAAGACCGATGTCCGTGCCATCTGAGGAAGCCGTAGGCTGAGATGGATAACACAGACTCGAGGTCTTGACAATTTACGATATCATGCGAAAACCGAATTCAATAATTGTTTTATTATACATTTTGAAAATTTAGGAAATTCGAATCTGTTTTTTTAAGCGCTCGTCCAACACTTGGACTTTGAACTCGACATGGGGTTCACAAGCTATCGAAGATTAGCTGTATGTTGTTTATTAGCCAATTAATTTACTTTTATTACGAATTTTATGGACAATTCTTTTTAGATAAAGTAGGAAAGTTTAATACTGTATATCTTGGAAAGTCTCCTTTTGCAATTATTTTGAAGCATTTTAACGTACTTTTTTCCTCCATGAAATATAAAGTAAGCTTATTTTCGGCGGATTGGGTAGCATATCAAGCAGATAGGCTGGTTTCAATCCATAGCTATATATAGGGGCCCTAGAGAAATGCAGCCAGGGAGGGGGGGGAGGGGGGTACTCCCATATAACGAAGGGCAGGAATGATCGTCGTATCTTTTAGGGGTTACAATCGTAGTCACTCCCTCTTTTAGGGGTGAAAAAGAAAAGCTGTTGGTTTTTAGCACATGCGGTATCTTTTCGGAAAACGCCCCCAACATTAAACTGGATATCAGTTATAACCATATTATCCTTGGCCTGATGCCAACAATATAATTACTGACACTTCTTGTAAATGGTTTATCTTGTGTTTCAAAGTAGTATCTTTTAGGGCTAAAATTAAACCAAAACCACGCCCAAACTCCCCTATTTTAGGGGTTAAATTTATTTTCTTCGACGATCATCCTCGCCATTTTGAGTCCCCCCACGGGAAATGCAAAAATTAAAGCAGAGCAGTTGTCAGCGTCAAATTGAATTATATTTGCCTGTGATAAAATGCTTGACTTTTATATTGCACGTATAATATAGTAATAATAATAATTGAGAATAATTGATATTAATTGAGAAAAATGCTCTGTAGCTGCTCTTTCTGCTAAACTTCAGTGCTTCTTATGTAACTGTATGTGCGCTGTTACTTAGGACACATTTTCCTACGTAACATAACGGTATTTTTATTCTCATCTTTGAGTTTTATTGACAAAACAGGAATGATAATATTCTAGTATTAACGTTAACAAACACGTTTGAGTAGACATCTGCAACAAACTATTTTCCACATGGTCAAAACCCACAGAATTCAGGGAGTCAACGATTTCACCACAAAAAACACCAAAGAATACTGCACATCTGTTTTACAACAATCCATTGATTGATGTGGTAATCTGATAACACTGAAGTGGCCTTTTGTGGTGTGCTTTTATCCGTAAGTCAAAAATAGAGACAAAACGAGTCATCGGGCCTTGGCACCAAGACTCATTTTTTATCACTATACGGGGAGGGGAGGGAGGGGAGGCGGAAGAGAGGTTGGAGGATTTCCATGTGACCACCACAAAAATTATCTTATCCCTCCTTATGTATCCGTCTTCCCGTTGTTGCTATGCAAATCAAAACCCCTGGGAGGGAGAGACAAAAATTGCGCGCTTACTTGAATTCATCGCGTTCTCCAATTTCGAGTGCTTTTCTTTTACATTTACCTCGTCACCAGTCCCCTTCAAATTAGTTCTGCAGATATACGCCATTTTTAGCATCAGTAATACGTCTGGAAACTTGAGACAACTGACCCAGCGTGTTGAAATGACGAACATGTTCTTACTGAATGTCTGGCGGAAGTGTGATCAGTTTAAAGACCATGCAAGTTATGCCGGAACCGGAATTCAACGTAGGCGTGAGCATACGCGACGGAAAACGCCTTGACCGTGAAATCACCCGCCCTTTTTAACGGTCAATTCTATGGGCAAAAACCTGTATAATAGCAGATTTCTAATGTTGGTAAATAAGGATCTTCTTCATTAGAATAACTTATACCATCTGAAAGAACTCTTAAAAATCAGTAACTTTGGAAAGTTTCAATGACATAACATCAAAATTAAAAAAGATATTGTGGATCAAAATTAGATAACTTTGTATGGATTTCAGAGATCACCTTGGTGGCCTCGTTTTTATGTTTTCTCACAACTTAAAATGCTTCACACACAAATCCTTAAGGATTTACACACATTTTTTCCCCTAGAACTTTTAATTTTACTTGGATTAGCATCTTCTCTAGAATGGAAGGCCAAAATCTAAATATTATGCTAATGACTGCTGCCATTATTAAAAGAGTCATGAAGATGATGGTGACAGTATGGTGGCAGGAGCAAAAAAGGGCAAAACTGGTGTAACCAAAAAATGTAGCAATGACCAGAGAGAATCGTGGCTGTTATGACCCACGGTACGACAGCAATAAAGCCTGGTCCTCACTAGCGACATAAGCATAAGCATAAGCAACATACGCAGACTCATTAGTGTAGTGCTCATTAGCAGTGCTTGTCATTTCTCACACCTCGGTGATCAATGCAATACTGAGTCTGCGTATGTTGCTTATGCTTATGCTTATGTCGCTAGTGAAGACCAGGCTTAACAACTGGTTGTGTCAACAGATGAAAGAGCTTTAGCGCGAATACAGACGTTTTACTAGCTATCAAAGTCATCGCGGACCCAGGAAAAGCTAGGCTACTTACCCCGCCATGTTTTCCTGGCTAAAGGCTTTTAAACTCTCCTCATGATGACGCCCTACACAAAAACTATAAAACAATTTACAATCGCCCGGCGCCGGCGAAAGGGCTACGAGTCAGTAGCTTATGCGTCACAGCCGAATGATCTATTTAACTCGTAGCCCATAAGAACGAGAGATCTAATTGTCGAATATGAATAATCTAGTCGGAAAGTGATAGGAAATAACCAAAGCCTTAAAATACGGCAAAACGTGAGCCAAACACCAATGTGTTTTCAATTGTTTTTGCCGAGGGTTACGATCGGGCTGCACGCAGACTACTACTATTGGGCTATCACTAATATAGAGGTGTAGTAGCCAGTCAGAATGCAGAATATGTCACAGAAGTCCGAGATTTATAATAAACAAACTAGTCTCTATCTAGCTCTATAAATGAAATAGGTAGTAATAAAATAATGAGATCCTTCGACGGAAATTTAACGACACTTGAAAGACGTACTATTAAGTACTACAGTATAACAGTTACGACAGGAACGTTCATCCCATAATTCCTTCCGATTGCGTCCTCCTCCGTCGCAGACGTGTGGGTGGAAACTCCCATCGTACGACATTACCAACGCCTGCAAATTAAGGTGACGACTTCCGTTTAAGATTGTCTGAATATTCCATAACTTTAGTATGATGAAACTTAATATTTGGGGTATGACGACAGCTCTGCGTTACCAAATGATGCGTTAGAAACCAGGGAGCCGGGGATTTTGCAAAAATGTAAAATAGCTGACAAATCTCCGTACGAAAAACGTATTTGGTGGTTATGAACGGAATTAAGCTTTGATTGTTTGGCCCGTGAGACCATCTTCTTGGAGTTCCAACGACATTTTAAAGGTTTAATCAATGCCTAAAATAGGCTTTCATGAACCAGCCAAGGAATAGGTTATCAATGTCAGTCAACTGATACGTTTAATAAGCCCCCTAATGCATCTGAATAACGTATATATTACACCATTCGTATTGGTTCACTCAGTTAAGACGTCTAAACTGACCTGATAAACACAGACCGCATTCTGTTGCCTGATTATACTACAGTACGATTCTCTTTGCTTTTATATTTCCAGACGCATGAATATGCTAACGAGAACACATCTCCTACTGATTGTACTTGTAGCCGTTACAATAACAGTCAATGCCTATCCAAAATATCCTTGGCAGGATAAAGGTAAAGTATAATTTGTAAATTTAGTGTACTTTGTACTTAACAATAACAAATCTAGACAGCTAAATTTCTCTTTTCAGTCACTAAATTAACGGGGATACAGCATGACAGTTAAGGCTTGGCTGTGCTAACGTGACAATAACTGAAAATGAACTCATTGATTTTTCCCAAAGTACTCGTATTTCTGAGCCAGTATCCAAACTTTAGGGTTTAAAAGAAGTGTAGCAGTACTCTCCTGATGCGTGGCTGCCACATATCAGGCGAGTAATACCGTTAACAGAGCATTGGTTTGCGTCAAATTTAAATTAATAGTGAATTCTAAAGGCTTTTCATCTTTGTCGGCTTACAGCTAAACCTTGCGTTATGTACCTTGAATTTTGTTTTGTGTTTTTAAATGTCTGGTTTTGAGTATAATATCGTTTATTCAATTTGAAGGACAAAGAGTTGTATAATTATGGCAGCGAGCACTTCGGGTTGCGCGTTGACGCACGGTGGGATATCTTATCACTTAAATGGCTTCCAGTTGTCTGAATCACCCAATCACAATAGATAGACCTCTTTACTTTCGGCAAAATATTATGAGAATAAGTTTTTTGTATCATCCTTGACGATAACCGTCTTCAAGTGAATGATACGTTACATAAAATAGGAAAACATTACGACCAAGATAAAAAAAATAGGTACCCATTGTCTGCGTGTGCTGACTACTGCCAAGGCAAACGGACTCGATAGCATAGTGGCTACTCAAATATGTGCGCAGTTGCCACAAAGATATTCATACTCAGTTACGGTTATTATTAAAGAATACGCAATTTACAAACAATAATACTTTATTCTTGGACCAAACGCACTCCCACAGATGATTAAAAAAATTGAGATGATTAAAAAAAACTTAGTTTGGTTTTTAAAATAAATTATAGAAGTCTTTTTTGAATGAACCAAATCCACTTGGGCGTATTCCCCCCCCCCTCCCATTTCTGACCAAGAGTCATTCCCTTGGGTATTGTCTCTTTGTTTCTCGGTAGTGCTTGAGAAGAAACGTTAATTTTGATGAGCCTCAAACAAAGAATCATATTCTCAAGGGATTGACACGCGGTCTGAAATATGGGAAATCATTACTCCCCAGTGGATTTTGTTCTATTAATAGTTTTCAACCATTCCCAAGAGGGTCAAAAGACAAAGACATGGCGGCCATGCTGCTGGTGGAACAAACAAAAGGACCTAATGAGAAGTCTTTTGTTAAAATCCACCCGATGACTTAACATGAAAACGAAGAATTCAGTGGTAGACCAGACTGACTATCTTACGGGAATAAAACAGCCGGCTTTTAAAATTAATTGTCTGCTTTTGCTAAAAAACTGCATTAATTTTATTCCTTACCATACGATAGCCTAAGGGATGGCTTTAAAAGAAACCCGATACAAGCTCAGCCTACATAAGTTTGTCTAATCTTCTTAGCACAGTTAATTATGATGTTTTATCATATACTTTCTTCGATATCTACACACTAGAGCGCGGATCTTTGCTGACGTCATTGTTTACATTTTGCTCATTAGCATAAGCATTTCACTTTTTAACCAACCAAACACCAAATCATCTCTGATTATTGAAAGAATATGGCAAAATTAGCTTTCCATGAAAATTTGAACTTGGCACATGAAATAGATTTTGCGTGATGCGGTTTTAAAAACTCTAAATTTTACAGAGATTGTATGGGCTCATTAGCGCTTTTGCCACACAGAAATTTGAACGCTGATATCTCGTTTGATATTGCATGGAAAGAGCTAAAAAATTTCCTAGGTTTCTCATATCAATAAGCTTCTTTTACGCTTTGTATTCGGTTTGCAATCTCAACTTTTTAAAGTTTAAAAAATCAGTATGCAATATCAGAAATCTTAGCTTTCAAATTTCTGTGTGGCAAAAGCGCTCATGAGCCTATACAAAAACCGCATTACGCAAAATCTATTTCATGTGCCAAGCTCAAATTTTCACGGAAAGCTAATTCTATCATGTTCTTTCAATATTCGGAGCTGATTTGGTGTTAGTTTGATTAAAAAGTGAAATGCCTATGCTAATGAGCAAAATATTGTAAAGGCAAATATCCACCTATAGATGGTATCAACCATTGATATCATTCACATGTTCAAAAACAGCCAATCAGAGCGCAGGATTTCGATATCATCACTTGTGATGATATCTGGTGGATTTTCAATTTTGTTGTTTGGTGTACTGTTTGTTGTATGTTCTCGACCCTTTTTCTTAAAATCTCAGTAATTATATGATTTATAATAGTAATTGAACTGAGTGGAGTGCAATTTGGTCTGAAATCAAACGAGTGATTACAAAATTGCACGACCG
>WUAP02096553.1:0-16698 GCA_015163945.2 Stichodactyla helianthus
GGTAGGGTAGGTGACAAAAATCGATGGCGCGCGCGCAAAAAAAAGGCAAACCGATCAAGATAAAACAATTTATTACTGCAGTGGTTAGCCTGTGGTTTACCTCTTCATTCCTTTGCAGTTTGCGTGTGGGAAAGTCACTAAGCATGCTCAGTTTTAAGGCTACTTCGCTGAAACTTTCAGGAAAAAAACCTGAAGCAATATCTCTGCCCATATCTACAATTTAGTCTATAACTTGAGATTGAAATTCATCCATAGAAGCTTTTCCGTTCTAACTTGTTTGCTAATGTACATTTTCCCAGGGATGTAACTGCAAAAGAATGTAGCAGTAAAAATCAATGTTTTTAGGCACGACAGTAAATGTTATGACATGTAATCACGACATGTTTTTTTTGTCTTGGTTTGGCAGTTTGCTGACATACCGTTGTATTCGTATGAGTGGGAAACATACAATGCTGTCTTACAGCACACTGATGGTATGGTATACAGTAACACTGAAAGGACTTCCCATTGTTTTCACATGAATCAGACAATCACAGTGCATAGTTATGGTACGGTATGGCTGCAAATTTGCCATAGCGTTTCCCACACATTCAAAATCCACTCTTAACTACAAGTTCATCGAGATAGCACCAAGAAATTGAAATATCAGCAAAAGATCAGGCAGGTCAGACCAGATACAGTACATCAGGTAGAGATCAGAGGAATAAATTTAAACTGTTAACTGTAATCCTTAGGGGGCTTTCATTTATTAGTGTGAGGGGGGAGGGGGTTTGGCAAAATTACTTGTTGTGTTTTCCAAATATTACCCAACCCCTCTTCATGGGTTGACAAAAATATCTGCATTATCCCCCTGTATTTCATCTGTATACAATATTAACTAAAAAACTATGTTTGTCTCAGCAAAATTTTTAATATATAAAACAATCTAAGCTTTCGAACGCTCATCCATCATCAGAGATAGAAGAATGACTACAATTTTTCAGTCTATATAAAACCATTAACCTAATTTACAATTAAAATCATTATGCAAGAAACAATAAACGAAAATTAACAATGAAAGTAAAGAATAATAAAATACCTACACAATATTGAGATACTTACATAATATTAAAAATATTTAAGAAATTTAAGAAAGTTATGCTATGTATATAAATGGATTCATATAAATATTAAAAACAAAAACTGATTTATCAGATTATTAAAACAATCTAATGAGTATCTAGTAGATAAAAATAAATAATATACGAAAAACATATGTAAAATTAATGAATTAAGAGTTTATACACCTGCGGTAGGGTGCGTCCATTAATTGTATACAATTAGTAACAACCCCCCTATATAGCTTCCAAAAATTACATGATCCTTCCCCCCACCCCCCACCCCCATGCACTAATAAATGAAATCCCCCTTAGTACTGTAGGCACACTTTTAACTTGGGTTGGACTTTCTTCAACTCTAGTATTTCCTCATTTACAGAGTAATAGTGATAAGGAGTTTAAGCTAGGATGGCTAAGGTTGAAACTAGAGCATTGCAAATGACCTATAGGTTGTGGGTGATATTATGTTGAAAATTATTGATTTTATCTCTTAGGCCTCTTCAAAGAATGTGTGCTGGTATGATGTTGGCAGCCATTTCATTTGTGTTTGCAGCCTTCCTACAGATAGCCATACAGAAAAGCCGCATTCATGTGGTTGAACCTCCCAGTGGGTTCGCCAACCTCAAGATCATCAATGCTGCTCAATGTGACCTCAAAATTGCTGGTATTGGATTGGATACAACATTATCTGTTGATGAGGTATTTATTATATGTATTACAAAGAAAAGTGAAAAGTCCTTTGTATTCAAAGGTTTTCATGTCCTGTCACATCTGAATATGCCAATGAAAAATAAATAAATAAATAAAAATATTTTACAACCATCACTACCCTGTAGGGGGCTCATCCATTAGGTTTGCTTTTTACACACACTTCCACGACATTCAATATTTACAGCACACAACACTCAACTCACATTTTGATTGTTATGGAAAAACATGTAACATCTAACAAAACTCTGCTCACATGTAGTGGCATCCACAGGGCTTCAAATTAATAATTAACCCTGCCCCAAACAAATCCTAAGGGGTGCAGAATAAATGGTTGACTAGAAATTAGAAATAAACCAATCCCTAAGTAATTATTAAATCAACGTGGTCCAAAATATCCTCATACTCACAGCATTGTCGCTAGTTCATCAGTAACTCATGTTATTGTTATGTGTTACCCTCAATAAATAAAGACTCTTACTTACTTAGGGATCTAGATTTACAGATGTCTTGTGCAAATAGAAATCAAAATGTATGTTTGTTTTGCAGGCTTCAAATTATTTCCATGTACCAGTCACCCTGGACTCACTTAAGGTTGAAAGTCAAAACTGCTCTTCACCTATGAAACAAACATTTCCACTCAAAATTAAAGAACACACCGTGGGAACTTATGTGATTGGCAATCAGCAAAACACGCTGGTTGGTCAAAAGGTTAGTTATATTAATGTCCAGAAATGCTTAAAAATGAGATATAATGATTAATTATGAATTTTAAATCACTCTTAGAGAAAAAAAAACATGGGTCATACCCTTGTAAAATTCTTCTCTTTTTATAATTTCTATTATACATTCAATGCAATTACTTCAAGTTACATTTCAATAAATTTGTTTGCATACCCAGTACTACAGTCTTCAACTTTCCCATAGAGATCCCTGGGATTCCTGCAGTTGTCACATACACTACATTGTGCAGCTGTGTTACCAGCATGGTTGGTCCTAAGGTTGTGTAGTGGTTAACATATAGGACTAGTAAACCAAAGATATGGGATTTGATTACCTCCACTAGCTAGGACATAATGTTATTTTTCACTTCATATATTCCCTCATAAAATAAGTTTTGATTTAGATTGTATCCTTTATGCACTACACTTTTAGACGAGGACAACTTGCCTCTTATAATGAGTCAACTGAGTTGATTCTGTTTTGACTCGTAAAACCAGAATCACAGCAATGTTATTAACAACATCATACAGCCTGCTCATACAGTATACTAATTTTTGCTTAATAGTTACTTAATAACACAAAATAATTTGAATCACCAGTTGACAGATCCACTTACTCCACTGAAAGCTGGAATTGTAAAAGTCAGGTAAGTTATTGTATAGCTGTTAGACATAAGTGTGGGCGAGTGTGGGGGATGAAATTCAAGGTCATTATTATTATTTTCCCCCCTAGAGGAGTGTGTGTGTTTGGCTGGGAGTCATGGGGGTGGATTTACATAAATGGGTCGGGGGTAGTGGGGAGAGCTGAAATTTCATAAGTCAGGTCTAATATTATTCCATTGCAAATACATGTATATTTGCATGGGTCCTCTGTAGTAATAGTGTTATGTCAATGTCTATATCAAAGCAGTCGCCATGATTGATGTGCTTATTCAGTGTTTATTTCCAATCAGAAGACTTCGATTAAGGTTCACTACAACAAATACAAAGTAGAAATCTAAATATCGGTCTAAATTACAATCAATAACTTGTTGTAGATATCTAAAATCATTGCAAGTCAATACTTACATCTAGTGGCAATTTCTGGGCTGCTTAGTTTCTTTAAATGTCTTGGTTTCTTAAAATACGGTAGTCAAGTTGTGCCAATATCTTAATCACTATGTCACTAAGACTTTGACTATTGGTATGGTTCAAATTACATGGTCCTCTGATTGTAAAGTAATCACAAACCAACTTGATTATGTAATAGTAACTGCAGTGAAATGCTATAAAATGTTTGTTTAGAAATGTCATTATGATGTCATTCGTAACACCTCAACATTTCAATTTCATGTTTTACTTGCTCAAAGTGATACTAATTATCCATATATTTTAATTCAGATTTGTGTATGTTGGAGGAAACCTTGCTGATAAAGTTGACATCCAGCTCAACAAGACCTTGACTTACCATGGTATATCAGAGTTAATGCCCAACACCAAATATAACAAGATACTGTCCAACCAGTAAGTAGATCTCATTATATGGCAAGGTAATTTCACTTGCTCTCATTGGACAATTTGGAGTCCATAACTTCCAGTACAGACCACCAACCTCATTTTTGTGTTTGCCTTGCCATATAATAAACATCTTATTTACCTTGCTTGGTCCGTACGTAAGTTATGGAACCTCGTTTTTTCCATTTTTTAATGCCCTGTGTGCAACATGCTTGGGCCATAAGGCAGTGGAAAAAAATCCTTGGGTCATAACTTATGGTGAGGCTCTTGCACTCAGTTAATAAGAGGTATAGCTTTTGCCTAACTTTAGGGGCCAGTCACAGACTAGGGACCAATCATTATTTGTCAGGTTGAGGAGGGGGAGGGGGAGGGGGAGGGGGAGGAGGAGGAAGGGGGGTTGTGTGAGAAAATGATGGGCCCTGCAAATGATAATCAGACACTATCAAGTTTAAGCCTTCAGTTCCTCCAGTATGATGGGGGAGTGTTGTTTTAAAAGATCAGGACAGGTGAAAATGTGGAATTTGTAGATTCTAAAGTCGACCCCTGCCTCCCACAGACACCTATGCACACCCCACACCTGCACACTCACAAAATGATAAATGGTCAGTACACTTGGAACTCCAAATTAGATCTAGCCCAGGGTTCAAAATTACAGCTGGCAATAGCCTGCAATTTTAACATGTTTGCTAGTGATTTGTTGTTAAAAAATGATAACAAAAAATGTTTTTCAGACATAAAAGAATAAATAGGCAAGAAAAACACAATAAAAACTGCTTGATATGATTTCAAAATAATTTGATTTAGAGGGAGGAGATACATGGGGTACCTATTAGTGAATATTTTTGATGTTTTAAGACAGCCGTTGGAAAAATAGAGCCTTGAGAAAAAGCCTACAAAATCAAGCTTTAAACAGAAAAATTATTTTGAACCCTGCTAGCCTGTAAATCAGGCGTTTGCTAAGATATTTCAGTCTTAGTGGTAAAATGTGAAGGTTTTAGACCAAAGTTTCCCAAAGCTGAATACCTCAACTTGCTAGATGAGGTTTTTTACTTTTCACTTCCTTAAGCTGCCAATGTTGAACTGACTTACCAGTAATTATTTTCTTTCTTTATTTTAGTTATAGTATACGAATTAGGAAAGCCAACACCACAGATCTACTTCTAAAGGTAAGAAAACGAAAGCAAAGGGTGGCGTATTGGTAACACACTCGCATCTCACCTCTGAGGTCTCGGGTTCGATTCCTGGACTCGGTATTTCATGTTAGTAGAGTTTCTTGTTGGATCTCTTCCGTGATTCGAGGGTTTTTCTACGGGTTCTCTAGTTTTCCTCCCTCCGCAAAACCCAACACGCTAAATTCCAATTCGATCTGCGAGTTAGCCGTGCTCTGACTTAGATCAACCCCGAGGTTGTTTCAGGATTCAATAAAATGAAATAAATGTATGGGTAGCCTGTGGTTAGATGAACAGGAACACTCCACCGGTGTTCCCATCCTAACATACGTAGAAAACGAACCAGAAGTTGTATGTGGATAAAACCGCAACAACTGGTATGTTAGAGCATTTTTCGTACGACTGTGAAACCCCTATTTATGGGATAAGGTACTAGTTATAATGTAAAGGCTGGCGGATAGAGGGGTAAAACCAGGGGTGGGTCACACAAGTTGGAACTTCTTTTAAAGGGGTGAGCTGCTAAGAACGTCTGCGAAGGAGGTTAGTGGGCTGCCTATAAAACTGTACATTTGAGAAGGTGGGCATAGAAACTAGGGAGGGGTCATCACCCATTCGACCTCATTTTACACTGGGCCGGCAGAAAAAGAGCTCCTTCAATCCAGTTTTACCCCCCATCCCCCTATACTTTATGACTAGTCCCTATAGTAGTAATCTTGCGCACTGTGATTGGTTCAACGAAGTCATCAATTCCATACCGTGAGTGTGCCGCTTGCCGTGTCGTCTCACGAAAAACCTCAGGGAACCCATTTCAGTGGGTACAGCCGACAAGATTCCAAATTTTATGTACTTTTTATTACCTTAGAAACAACTGTACTTTGGTAATGGAGGAGTTTTTACTGTAGTTGTACGAGAAGATCCAAAGAATCCAGGAAAGGTAAACAGTATCCCCAAAACATTGGATTGGACTTTCGTTTTTATCCCTGATTACAAAGACACTTTTTCTGGGCTTCTGATAATATGTTCGCTCATCCATTCATTCATTCATCCTTCCTTTCTTCTATTTACATCTGCGCAATTATCCACCGATCTTTACTTTCCTCCCTCCTTTTTCTTCTTTCCTTCCTATTTTCCTTCCATCCGTACATCCTGCCTATCTACCTACGCTTTTCCTCTTCTTAAACCCCTTTTTCTTTCCAATTCAAAATTACTCCAGTTTCTAGTTCTCTGTTGCTCAGGGTTAGCCTCGTTTTGTGTAGAATATTCACATGCCTCAGTGAAGGTCCGTAGAATTCCAAAGTGTTTGTATTGTTGAAATTGTACATTCTTTACTTAACTGTTGGTATTTGTGAATATTTTGACACTGAAATGAGGCTAACCCTGAGCAAATGAGCCTAAAACAGTGGTATTTATCAAACCTGAAAAAGGTGTTATATTCTAATTCGCTCCCCCGCTCAACCGAATATAAATCATTTATTATGGAATACTAGACAGACTTACAGGAGTGTGTCCACACGACAGCGCGTGCGTGTCTTTATTCAACTTGACAACTTATTACAAAACACTGTTATCGAGTTAAATAGGAGAAAATATATATAATATATAATTGTGGTATAGCCCGGCTAGAATGGAAGGCCCTATAAATCAAGTAGAAAGACCGGTGAATATCAACTAAATCCAAACTACCATAAGGTATTTAATTTTTTTTTAAAACACGACGCGAAGGACGTTGGACGCGAATGAAAACAACTCAACTGCATTCCTTTATGTATGAGCGTCCCGTTTATGAACCGTTAACTCACTTGACAAAACACTGCATTCCCACACATCCTGTGCGCTAGTTACGTAACCCATGATAAATACATTTACTGTATTGTCATCATGCTGTCCCTCTTCACATCTCCAGCTTGAGATGACTCGCTACACGGACATTCGACCCATGAGCATATCAATGTTATGGCAGGTCCCACAGTACATCACTCTAACTAGTGGAGAGGTTCTCTTCTCAATCACAGGTCTAGAATTTGCCTATTCTCAGGTAGGTTATCTCATTTCCAGTATGGTTCCAAGTGTATAAATAACTATAACCTCATAGCAACTGTTGATTTTTTATGTGCAAGGGGGGGGGGGTGGAATCTGTCTATGAATATTTACGTGACCGTCCCTCTTCGTTTACATATACTTCACCTGACCCCCCTTTACATATAGTTATTTTGGGATGAGGCTCCAATATGACCAACATTTTTGGCTGACTTCCCACCTCCACTCCCTTCTTTAAAATTTTATTACCTGCAATTCCCATCATCGCATCCATGGAAATCCATGGTCACACAGCGTATATCCCAGCATTGTTGGGTATTGAACCTACGTTGGTCAAGCATACTACATGACTCTTGGACAAAATATCAAAGTGTTTGAATGTTTTTCCGTTTAGTCTCCCGTGAGTATGAAATCTTGCATCATGGCAGGATGGCTGTTAACTGTATCCATTGGTAACGCTATCGTGGTGATATTCGCCGAGGCGCGCGTCACAGATAATATGGTGCGTACATTCATTAACATGCTTTTTTTACGGGAAGCCCGAGCTTCTTCGTCTTCCATGAACACTAAGGTCCCTGGTGATCCTATGAAACTTCGGTATCTCTTTTGTGTCTTTTTTTTTTTTTTTTTTTTTTCCCACTAGCATGATAACTAACAAAGTTATCTGTAACACTAAAAAAGCCCTGTCCACACTAATGCGTTTCCGAAAAGCTCCATTTTCGTCTCACCGAACAACAAAAGCTTCGCGTTCACACTAGCGTTTTCATAGCGTTTTCGCCCGTCCAGACTAAAACCATCAAAAACACAGAGACGATCGGAGATAACAAACTATTATCATCTGCGCATGGCAAAAACAGATTTTCTCTCATCCACCTAGATCTCCCTCCTTACCTTCCCTCTATCCGTTTCATTCATTCATTCATTCATTCGTTCATTCACTCATTCATTCATTTATTTACAACTTTATTTATTCATTTAGATTCCCACTGTTATCAGGTCATACAAATCCTCAAAATGTTTTAATAATAGGCCAAATCAGCTAACGTGTTGCTATTTACGTTTCCATCCAATTAAAATCTTTTGGGAATAAGAACCTTTGTCTTTTGTATTTTGATATCACATGCAAATGAAATGGAAATTTTTGGAACAAAAGTTTTTATTCCCAGAGGTTTTGAATTGGGTAGAAATGTACATAGTAACGCGTTAGCCGATTAGGTCTATGGTCATTTTTTACTCTTTTACTGCATTTTCAAAGCTTTCATTGATTTTACTTTTTACTTGGTTCTTGTAGAAAATGTTTTGTTCTATTTCTGCAGCAATTTGTTTTAAAACGGCATATTTTAATAACGCCAATACTGCAGACAGCATCTTTCCTTTTCCCGATAAAAAATAATATCCGTTATCCACAAGACAAAGTTTTTACCCAGGAAGGCTCCATGTTTTGTATTAATATCATGCCAGTCTACATTTATCTGTCACGGTTTTTTGTTCGTTCAGCATTGTTATCTAAAACACGTGTACACTGGCGGTGCTGACGTGTGCGACTTAAGCCGTTGGCGATCCATACCTAACAATGATTTTTTGAAAAATAGTTTCTATAATAAGACGTAAATTATGAATTACATTATATATATGAACTTTATATAGAGGCAGAACATCTCGTCTTATGCAAACATTAAGGTGACTGGCTACTTTTGAAAGAAGTATTTAACGTTTTTTTAAAGAACGTTTCTAACGGAAATTTAATGCTGATTTCAAATGTCAAAAGAAAAAAGGAGCGTCCCGAACTAGTTTTTGAGATAATCAAGCTTGAATGGTGCCTTATAAGTTTTTGAAGCAAAAATGCGAAGTGAGTAGAAAAAAGTGCTCAAAAGATAGTAGTTGTACGAAGACTATAACTGTACAAGTGTTAACTGGTAGATAATTCCACAACGTAAATAATAACTTTAATGTAAAGAGATGAAAATACCTAGATTTGCCATACTTCGTTCTGAACTATTGCCCGAAAAAGGTCTCATCAAGTCGAATAGAAATTCGTACAATTATTCACTTTCTTATTTAAAAATCAAATGATTAAAAGTTTTTCAAAATTAGATATACCCTCTTGGGGCACAAAACGTGTATGGTTCTTCAATCTTTTTCGATAAAATTTCGAAGGTTTCCATGATAACTCAGCGGTTATATGCGCGTGCATGCGGGCTCGGAGTCACCTTAAATTGTTTTCGCCCATCATCATCTTTTGAGAGTTTTTCTATCTTAACAGTCTTTCATCTTTCTTTCTTTTCTTTCTATCTTTCTTTCCCTTCTTTTCTCTTTCTTGTTTAATTTAAGTGACAAAATCCACCCAAGTATTTTAATCTTCGACATCAAAAAGTCTTCGAAAAATGCGTACATTATATAACATCAAGTTGCTCTTGCTCAAACTCTACAAGAACGAACATCTTCGTTTCTTCCGATCCCCCTCTTCTTGTGACTCGGAACTATTATTACTGGATTTGAATACCCTACTTATTTTAGCTTTATCGTTCCGTCAAAGATACTTTTAATTACCACCAAGGGGCATTTTCTCATAGCGATTCCACAATTTGTCTTACGACCTTTTGAAAGCTTAATATACTCCTAACAGCTACTCCTAACGATATTAAACAACCCAAGCTGGCACTACTTTGTTTCAACTTTTGCAGCTGCAGAGCTGTAGTATCGCGTAAACACGCACGCACAAAATCGATGGCACGAAACGATCGAAATCATACAGTACGGCACTCGGGTTTAAATTTACATTCACCTTGTCTCGGCGCCTCTAGATGTACGCGGTTTCCAGTGCCTAAACTGTTATAAAAGCTTTATAAAACGCTTTTTCCATGCTCTTTGCTGTTTTATCAACACTTGGGATGTTGGAAATCACTCGAGAAGCTTTAGATTCACTTGTCTACGGCTCGTGATCAAAATTTTTTCTCGTGTTTTTCCAGCATCCCGCGTGTTGATAAAACAGCATAATTATGGACGAAAAACGATACGGTAAATTCGCTATCGCGCTGTAGCTGCACCGTGCTCTACCGTAACCGTAACTACGCGTTGGGATTGGATACTTCACACGCAAACAACGGAAAGCCGTTTCAGTGTTATGGCGTACCGTACTGTGTACGTGCTATAGGTCAGTAACGTAATAAAACTGCTCTATCATTGAATTATTCACACAAAAACAATGGAAAGCCATCTACGTACTGAAAGTCAGTACCGAACGTACCCCACTCCGTAAAAATCAACATGTTGAACTGAAAATTGTATGTATATGATATTAAATTTAGTGATTTATTGTGTGTGTGTGAAAGTTAAAAGGGGCCCCCAATTAGTACGAAAAGCGCTAGAACGACAAAGCAATTAAAATAAGAGAGGCTTTTTTTTCATATGAAAGCCTCTTTGTACTGTTTAAAGTTTCGCATGACGTCATGCCTTTGAGTTGGAATTAGTCACCCCTACTCGAAATAAAACATAAACAACAGATTGGCAATTAGAAGTATCGATGATTAATTATCGTGTTTAGAAAAATTACCTTGTTTAACGCACGTCTCAGCTGTTTATGCAAGCATTCAACCAGTATTTTTATCTCGGTGATTGATGAAGGTACTAGTCGGACTAAATTTCCAAATTGTTGAAAGACTGGCTGGAAAGGAACTAAAGAAAAATCGTTCTGAGGAAAAAATTTGATTTGGTGTGATCATAAACGAAAAAAAAAAACGTCTTTTGAGGGCATAACCGTCTGTCGCACTTTCTTTCTGGTGTCTTCGTAAGCTAGTATGATCATATTTGAGTTACTAAAAACAAAAAACAAAATAAAAAGCATTGCGAGACAATTACCCTGAGAGTTTCTTACATTTCTTTAGCTAACGAGCTTTACAGTGCCGCTTGAACGCTTGAAGATTAGTCCATGTTATATTCTAAGGACACAATATTTTAAGCTCTGTTGAATAATGCACGGTTTTTTTCCAGCGAGAACGAAATTTTTAGAAAACGCTCTTCGAAGGTGTAAAAAAGGTCGCACTTTTTCCGTAGCTTTGTTGGACAGACCTGAAGATTTGAAACGTTCCAAGTTTTCCCATATGGCCTAATCTAGACGGTATAGAACATGAAAGTTTATCCTGGATTGATTGTCTTACTTGGAAAGAAGTTGTGCTCTTCATCCGAACTCCGACAATTAAAGAACCAAAAATCATTTGTTAAAAATTACATTGCGAGGGATTTTACAGCGCGCTAAGCCGTTCAAAGCGATAGGCAATAGTAGAAAAGTTATTCCAAGACCGAAAGCAATTATGTGCATGTTGCCCAAGGGGCCAAACATGAATAACATTCACGCCAGTTTTGGGATTCTCATTCAGGAATGGATCATGAATTTTTTCGAGGGGGTGCACCCTTTATGGTCGGTACTCGAGCACCAAAAGTTAATAATATTAAAACCATAATCGATTGTAAGTAGCTCATCTCGGGGAGGTTCACACCCCCTGTACCCCTCCCCTGGATCCCCCTGTTATCTTGATCTTATCGTTAACTTGAGTTTTTTAATTTAAATGCCGTATCAGCTAAAATTTATTATTATTATTAATGATTTGTAGAATCATTATATATAATTTTTTTGATAAGAATAATAATAGTCTATCAGTAGAGTGCGCGCCGTATATCCCTTAAACAAAACTAAATGTGTATTGTCTAATTGCACTAGGTTGTTCAGACTACTAGTTGATATCACTGAAGCAGAACAGTGTAAACAACAATAGCAACATATCTCAAGCCATCTTTGTGTTTCTTTGTGTGGAGTTAATGCCTGAGTGAATTCTCAGTTTGTCCGTAACTAAATAGTTGCTAACTAAATACTATTACGCGCTAAATAGTTAGTAATTGTTTCACGGATATAAGGCGTGCATTCTACTTGACGTTTTTCAATAATAACTATTTTTCTTATTTTGTTTCAGGCTCACGAGTTTTTCTTTTTCTCTGGTTTGTTGGCCATCGTGACGATAATCTTCATAATCATGTCGTACTTCTACAAGTACGCCTACTACTCTGTCAATGGCGTCAAACCAGATCGGGACGATGAAACCTTACCTCTCAATGAAACCGCTGGCCCTTCTGCCTCACCGGAAGACAAATAGTAACCAATTACCATAGAGCTTTTAAGTGTGACGTCACTCTTAGGAAAAGCGGCTTCCGCGTCTAGAAGGAAAAGCATTTCGGTGAAGAATGTTCTCTCTTTTTTCATAGTAAGAATTCTTGCACAGAATCCTTAGTGCAGGAAGTGGAGGATAAATTGTTTGTGGTATTTTTGGCTTTATTTTAGCGAATTTTCTGAGAAAATATACCCGGAAATACGTCACAACTTAAAAGCTCTATACGTTATAACATACGTCAGCAAAAATTACCATATTTAGCTAAAATTTAAATTAGGGAGAGTGAATATATAATTTGTCTGGTATTAATTAAAACGTTTAATTAAGTCCTTATAGATAGGAATAGAATATACCTTTTTCTCAAGGTTGCGTGCTCATCCAAATCCAAGAAACTTGACGGGACACGATAGGAGCTCCGGAGCAGGAGCTTTATATTGAGAATTATCATACATTCCTATGAAATTCTTTAATAAGAACTCATAAAATTGATTATTCTTCTCTTTACTGCGAAAATCGCTGCATCGCGACCCGTATTATCGTAAATTCGGTTGGAGTTTTGTGCTTTGCTGAGCCGTCTATCATCATTTGGGGCAGAGGTTATTCAAATCAACCAATGATTTTCACGGATTCCCATAACTCCTCCCCCAAAGATGATTGACGGATCAGAAAAGCACAAAAACCCAACCGTATTTACGATAATACGAGTCGCGATGCAACGACTTTCGCAGTAATATAAAATTTGCTTCTCGATTTTACTAAATTTGCATTTTTCAGGTTTGTGACCCGTCAACGGTCTTAAAAAATGCATGGAAATAATATACATGGGTCAAATACCTCGAAGTTCAAATACAAATAGGATATTTTCATGTTTGCGTCATTTTACTACCACTACCAGAATGCTTTGCCAAAATGCTTTGTTGTTCAGATTTCTCTACTCTCCTAAGAATAAGCCGGAGATGCTGCCAAAATTCGACAATAGAAGCCACTCAAAGCATTCTGGTAGTAGTAGTAAATTACACCATCATGTAAACGTCCTATTGAAGCAGATTTCTTATTATGACTGTAAAAAATTCATTCGTGGCAGAGTCGTGGTGTGACCGTGACCGATGTTGTGACGAAGCATTTGTATTGGATAACCTGTAATCTCGTGCGTAGTGATTGGTTTCCGTATCGTGGCGGTTCCGCGTGTTGGGACATTTCACAGGACTTCATGCAAAATCTATTAATCTTTCTCGAATTCACTTGAATGACTACGAAAAAGGTTAAAGTCCAAGTTGGACGTAATACAATACGTTCAAGTGAGTTCGGGAAAAGTCTATTCTAGTAACTTCCGCGAACTTCCGCCTCCGCTATAGCATTTAGTTTATTAATGTTATTGTGTTGTTTTGTTTTCCTTTGTTTCCAGTGTTTTTTGTTTAATTGTTTGTTTGTTAGTTTGTTTGTTTGCTGGTTTGTTGGTTTCAGTCTCTTAAAATATAAAGATAAAAATTCATTTATTTATCAATACCTTTTCGAGAAAGCGTATAGGTGGGCTTATTCGATGACGTATTGCCAACCAAAAATCTATCGGATCATCCAACAAAGCAGTGGGACAAACCTATTGTTAAAATGGCTGGAACATTGACGTCACAATGACAATGTTTATGAACATTACGTCCACCTATTCTCAAGACACGCGCACGTTTCTTTGTTAAGTTCCTTTAATAATGTTCAGTACTAATTCGAGTTGTAAGCTCAACTGAGTTAGATACACAGCACATTCATTTAGAATTTACACCTATTTCTAAAAAAAAGTTCTTTAAAGGAATTCTAATGTAATTTTCGATTATTTATATTTATTTCTTAAGTTAAAACTATTTTTTCTTCAAGTTCACTGCTTTCCGCACCAAATGCAAATTTGATGTCGGCCTTGTAAATTAAAAAATCGAGTTATTTTTATGCAGTACATTAAAGTCGATGGGGAACGCCCATTCCAAAAAAAGCTTGTCATTGCCAAGCCACATATTCCATAGGATATAGGTATACATATTCCATAGGATATAGGGTATAGGTTAATAGACTTTAATCATGCGGCGGCCATGTTGGCTGAGAATACATTTAACTCGCGTGGCCTCGCATTCAAACACTTCAGAACGAGTTCACGCGAGGTAGAACAAAGGTGTTCCTCCCCTTGGGAATATGGCCGCCGCGTGATGAATAAAGCCCATGGTCGAGCTCCCAAAGCTTATTGGAAACAATGACCGAGCGTGAAGCCGAGGAGTGAGACCATTATCCAATTTAATACACACTTTCATTGCTTTAGAAGAAATAATGGCCTTTGTGACCACAATAATGACCTCTTACTTTTAGCCACTTGGTTTTTGGGGTGACCAATTCAGAACAGTGAAAGTGTGTATTAAGAAACAGTGAGGTCATTCTAAGATAGTGGTTTGCGAAAGATTAACATTATTCTGAATATTGAGACAGTCATTCAGTGCTGCTGGCAGCCAAAAGAAGCCATTTTGAGCACATATGGTTATTATAGACCCTTGTAGTAATTCCCAATGCTGTGCAATTTGGAGGATAAAACGATGGAATGTATTCAGTATTTCATTCACAGGAGAGTCGGATTCAATTGTTTTGTCTTATACATTGAACTGCTTTAGGGATTCCTGCACAAGGGCTCAATGTCATTTACATTAGTTATCCAAAAGATGGTTTTAAGAATGACCTGTCTCCTATGTCCTTTGGCGACGACAACCTGAAATAGCTGTATACAAATTCAAAGTAAAGATGATAGTGATTGGCACAATATATTTTACGGGGGAAAAAGTTAGAAGTATCATATAGATGTTAATGGGAATCACATGGCGATGAAATAAAATTGAATATCAAGAAGTTCTGAAGGGATTTCGGCATCCTCAAAAACAGGAGTCCCTTCTGACTCCCTTTAATAATTGGGGGGGGGGGGGCAACAGGGATTGAGTAACGATGCACTGGGGCGGCCAATAAGGATTGAGTAACGATGCACTGGGGCGGCAAGGATTGAGTAACGATACACTGGGGCAACAACCAGGATTGAGTAACGATGCACTGGGGCGGCAAGGATTGAGTAACGATGCACTGGGGCAACAACCAGGATTGAGTAACTGTGCACTGGGGCGGCCAACAAGGATTGAGTAACGATGCACTGGGGCAACAACCAGGATTGAGTAACTGTGCACTGGGGCAACAACCAGGATTGAGTAACGATGCACTGGGGCGGCCAACAAGGATTGAGTAACGATGCACTGGGGTGGCAAGGATTGAGTAACGATACACTGGGGCAACAACCAGGATTGAGTAACGATGCACTGGGGTGGGCAACAACCAGGATTGAGTAACTGTGCACTGGGGCGGCCAACAAGGATTAAGTAACTATGAACCGGGGGACCAACCAGGACTGAGTAACTGCACTGGGGCAGCAACAAGGATTGAATAACGATGCGATGGGGGAGGGGCAGGGCCTACAACTTATATAGTTCGCCATTTTCCATAAACAGGTTCACAGGTCAAGCGCAAAGCAATGTCCTTGCCCGAGAAGACTTCTACCCATTACTGTGCTACCCGAGCTACTAGCTGTGGCCACCCAATGTATTTTTTTTTTTTTTTTGCAAGTTCAAGTTAGCCAATCAGCGAGAATTCGTTTGGCAGATACATTTGCACGTGAACTCAGGCGTGAGAGAAATATTAGTTGTGTCTGTCAAAGAAATTCTAGCTAGAAAACACTGGAAGGCCACGGTAGCGCGCGTCGCCGCGGCAGAACTTGAATGGCTTCTCATTGTCACTTTGCATCCAATGACGATTCACCCACGTTCCAGTATGTTCAGGCACGCAGCTATTTGCGAATGAAACTTTGATAGCAGCTTATTATATAGTCGAGGTATTGCTACTGTATTCAGTTTGCCAACCCATAATATTCAATGTGCCTTTCAATTAGCTCTCACTATATTTCCTCAAATCGAATCATATTCGTTGGATAACAAACATACTTTAGTTGGCGGGATGAACTTGGGCTTTGATATCGCGACAGAACGTTGCCACTGCATGTTAATGGATGGACCACGCACAGCCTGCGTTGCATACGAACAAACTGTTCAACACAAGCTACGAACAGACAACTTTCCACTTTTTCTGCAGGTTATTACGAATTCTCGCAATGTTCTGTTCTCATGAGCAACGGCCATACGGGCCGAAATATCATTACTGATTTGAACATAGTTAATAGAGGGAGATGGTTAGGAAACCTATTGTTATATTTCTTTGTTTACTTTTGATGTTGGGCTGGTCA
>WUAP02096664.1:0-25542 GCA_015163945.2 Stichodactyla helianthus
GATATACAAACTCTCGCCTGCGGCTCGAGCTTGTATATCCCATACAGATCGGCCGCCCATATTGTATACATTACATAGAAATGACGCCACAAATGATCAAAACTTTGCAGCGAAACCACTCGCGCTGATCATTTGTGGCATCAATTCTGTGTTCGATTACAGTACGGACCGTAGAAAAATGACTTCGAATTGCTAATTGGCTTACTGGCCCAACATGGGTATGGAAGGTTCTACTGTAGCGATGAGCTATTGATCTGGGAATATGCAAACTCACAGACCCAGTATGGGAGATAGACACTCCTAGTAATAGGCTCCCGATCTGGGAATATGCTGCCTCACAGACGCAATATAGGAAGATGGCGCTTCAATTAGTACTTACCTCTACCGTGGTATCTTCCCATTTATCAAGCGTCAGAGAACGAACTTTAGACACGTGAACACCCATATTCCTGTGGACCCCAGAGCACTCGATACATATTGTTATACCAAGATTGATGCTCGCCCAGTCAGGCCCTGTTCAGAGATACAATCAAAACTTGTTATAACAAGAAATGATGCAAGCAGACGGCACTGCGTCCCAGAATTCTGATTGGGTAAACATTGCTTTTGTGTTCTGTGGTAACACACTCCGTCACACTTCGTTTAAGTCTAAAGAGATGCGCCTCATTCATTCATTGGGTACTCAACAGCCTCTCACTCTCTGATTGGTTAATTAACTTTCCCGCCTCTATTTATACCTACTCTTGCCCGTACTTTACTCTTTTACTCCGACGAAGGGCGAAAGCTCGAAACGTCAGTAAAGTTAATTATATTTTTCTTCTTTTTTTCACGGTGTTACAGATTTCCTTTCATTGGTTATTGTATTCATTACACACCGACGCAGCCTATACTAGTTTACTCGCTAGTTTCTATTTACACTCCGTCAACCGTTTAGACTTTTAGGAACTTTCTGTTTCCGTATGAAAGAAAACCTTTGAAATACTCACATACAAGACCTAAACGCTAATAAAACGGATCGCAAGCTACGTTCCCTTGAAAATAAAAATAACAAATGAATATTCGAAAACAATAAATTAAAAAAAAAATTATCGACCACGAAGGGACTCGAACCCCCAATCTTCTGATCCGAAGTCAGACGCCTTATCCATTAGGCCACGCGGCCAAACCGATGGTATTTTACCTACGTTTTTCTAATATATACGGTACTTTGTTTTCTCTTATCGCAGGTTATACAAGTAAAGTTTATGAAACAAGACCTTCAAACAACGAAAGATTCAATTTGTTTCAAGTATTAACTTGAGATACCTGTTTAAAAACAAAATAAAGACGAATGCGACAAAATAAACACCGAATCATCCGAAAGGAAATGAGAGGAATTTTTTTAACTTATTCCAGAAATAATTCTGACAGACGGTAGGGCAGCACTTCTTCAACCACTTGCGAGTTTTCGAAAAAAGATACATGAATGCGAGGCTTCGTGCGAAATCGTACTCTGTGGCGTGAAATGTCTGACTTGTTCTGCTGTCACTCTTTTCTCTATAACTTGTTCGCGGTTCGCTTGTAAAAATATATACTTTTAATAAAAAGTCAAAGTCAAAGAAATGTCAGTCGTTTCGCGCCACGAAGCGTGATTTCGCACGAAGCCTCGCCTTCATGTATCTTTTTCGAGAACTCGGAAGTGGGCTACCGTAAACGTCTGTACTTTTGCGACCAGTCGCTGCCGTAAAGACTGACTCCAAAAAAGGTTCAAAATAAGGTAAAGGAAGAATGCAAGATCCTTCATTTATTGTGCGACCTGAGCCGCGATTTTATGTCACGCACAAGTAGCCATCAATTCGAACATACTCGAAATTTAGTGTAAACACGCGCGATTTGGGTTGCGATAAATTCGCTCGCCATTTAAATCTCCGCTCAAGTCGCGCGACAAAACTGCAAGCGTACACGGGCCTTTATAGCCAATCAAAACGCTCCAATACGACATCATCCTGTTACGTCACGCTTACCGTACATTTTCCCACGTCATACGAGAGCTAATCTATGTTCAACAGGTACTTACTCGGAGCAGAGCAGTCGGCACAGTACTTATTGCCCGTGATTTTTCGTATTCTTTCTGCCGCATTAAGAACAAGTGATCTGGGTTCTTTCTTGTGTCTTATGTTATCAGACAAGTTTGCTCTCGCAAGAGTCTGAAAGAGACACATTAATAATAGTGTAACTCTTATATTAATGGTAGTCTATAAAAGTACTTTTCACCTCCTTCCCCCCCCCCCAAAATCCCCAGACAGACAGATTTTATTACTTGGAGTCTTGCACTAGTTTGTACATAAACTTGAATCCAAATAAAGGTAAATAAATAAGTGATAACCAATCCTCAATGAATACACTGTTTCATTGTAAACATTGAAGGATGGTTGTTTATTTTATATAATTTTACCGGGTTATTTGAGACACTATTTCATTTTGTGAGTCTTTCCCAGCTGTAGGCAGTCATGAACATACAACAAACCATTAATAATGAACTCACGCCCCTCCCCCCCCCCCCATCTCCAAGGAAATTCGCAGTTGGCTGTTTTTATTAAACCCAAACTAACAGCAGATGAGAGCAAAGCAATAGAGGACAAAGCCAGAAATTTATTGAAAATATGAAGAAATAAAAAAGAGTTTGTCATTGTTACCTGTAGTTTGGCTTTGGAATTTCTCAGAGCATCTGCTGTGGCATCCTGAAAAAGGAGAGGAAAAAGTTATCAGTGGGGGAAAAAAAGAACTGCGCACACTTGGAATATTGCAAATACTTGTGAATCAGATGGGCTTTTGTCAGCAATAGAGGTTTCCCTCCCCTACACCGCACACAAAAAAGTTGGCAGATGCTTAAGAACACCATGTTAAGCACATAAATTTCAGGCATAAAAATTAGTCTCAAAAAGAAAATTACAAGAGCACTTTTCAGTATTTTCTCACCTGTAATGCTGAAACCCATTCCTGGAGTTCTTGGTCAGTCAGCGCCTGAAAGATCCGTTCACTTGTTGTAGAAATTAGCTGGAAACAGAAGTTTCTGTCCACGTCTGTGGAGTCACAAATCTTGACAGTGCAGAGGAGCAAATTCTCTAAATTTGAGGGTTGCATTTGCTCTTGTCCTTGAGCTAACAGATTACCATTTTCTTTGTCAATGATGAAATACTGAAAAAGAGATCAAACGTTTTCAGCTTGGAGTTGGTCAAAATCCAGTAGCTGATTTAGGGGAATTTTTTGGGGGGTACACCCCCTAAGCACAAGAAAGAGCCCTTCTGAACTCCTATTATGCGTATACCCCTTTCACTCACAACTACTATGAATACTACAGGTGCAATCGTCCCTAGAAAAAATCCTGGATCTATCCCTGAAATCATACCCGATTCCAAGAATTTTTTTGTGGATTCTAGAATCCAGATTTCATTAGGAGTGGGCAAGCAAACAAACAGTGACATACCAGCAAAGGCCATCGATTCTTAGGGAAAGCTTTCTGTCTTATCCTGAGATAGCCTGATTTACATCCCTTAAAGGTATTCAGTGATGGTTTTGGAGCTGGCTGTAGGCTGGCGATAGGTGCTGGTAACAAACTGTAAATGAGGGCAAGAAATCTTATCGTCATTTAGATCAAATGTAATGGCTATCCCTTTCTCTAGCATCTAGCAAACAAAGAGTAAGGAAAAGAGACTCCACCAGTGAGGCAAAAGAGCATGAATAGTTTAAGAGAAAACATTGGATGCAAATATAAATGGAAAAAAAAGAGAGTAATACTGACTTTTCAGACAGAATCTCTTTGTTTCCTGTGGTAGGACTAATCAGTTCTGGAGGTACAATGTCCATGACTTTATCTTGCTCTGCTTCTACGAGTTAACAAAACATTAGTTGGAGATGCTTCATTAGCATGAGTGGTTTGATGAAGGGATGGGTGGCTGGATGGATGGATTAGTGGGTGAATGGATGGATTAGTGGGTGAATGGATGTAAGGGTTGGCAAATGGGGGGAGCAGGTGGATGGATGGATTGGTGGATAGATAGGAGATGGATAAGGAAATTGGTGCAGGAAATGAAGAAGGGAATGACAGATGGATGGATGGATGGATGGATGAATGGATGAATGGGCAGTCAGTGTTGAATTTAGTAGGAGGGTGTTTGGAGTCTACACCCACACCCTCCAAAAGACAGGAAAATTGCCTTTTGCACTGGTGCACCCTGCCCTACAAATAAATCCTGGATCCACCCCTCACCTGACAGTCAAATAAAATCTTCTCTATTTCAAAAAAAACTGTATTGATAAAAATAATTGCTATAGTAAAGGAAACCTTTTGCCATGGCAGTTGTCTCTTCTCCTTTTCCTGTCATGTGGTGTTCTTTCTTTGGAGACCGTGCTACACTCACATCATGGGTTTTTCTGGGTTTTCTCTCTGGAGTACTAGTACTGGAGGATGGTTTCTCTGACAGGTCATCGCTTGACAGCTTTTCCTTAGATGAAGTATGCTGTGATTCTATTACTTCCCACTCTTGATCCTTAAAATTAAATTTATGATGATGACTTCAGTAATAATATATATTTATAAAGAAAAATGGGCTGCTAAACATACAAAGTGTCCCAGTGCATGCTACCCAACATATTAATGCTAACAAAATGAGTGTTAACTTACTGCAGCACTTGATGATCCCTTGTAGGATTTACGTGACCCTGGTTAACACAAGACATTAAATTTGCATCAGTAAAATAAACCCAATGTTTGACCAAGAGAGAATGAGCTAAGAGAAGGCATCCCCGTATCCCATCATGAGCACTCTTTGATGCTATTTTTAGAATCTGATTTATTTTTAACTTGTTTCCATGTTGGCATGTGCTATAATGATACCTTCTTTCCAGAAACTGTCAAAATAAAACAAAATTTTTCTTAGCACTTATGAACCCTAAAATAATGACCAAATGCAAGTTTAAAGAAATTTTCCATCCAGTTTTCAAGTTATTTTAGTTAAAATACAAGATTTTTTGGGGTCAAAATTTTGATTTTGCAATTCAAATTATTTTGTGCATGTCATTAACAGAGCGTGTTGCATGAATATGGTTTTGAGTCTCCTTGAACCAATCAGGTTCCATTCCCAAAATAAATCCAAGCTAAAAATAGCATCAAATGGTTCCTATGATGGATACAAGCCTAAATATGAGAGATTCCTTCTCTTACCTCATTCTCTCTTGGTTTGACTATGTACTATGACAACCAAAGCCTTACTCCTACATTTAATACCTGGCTGACTGATAAATATTTGTCTTATAGTAAAAAGTAAATATTTGAACTCATAGTAAAAGGACAGCTGAGAAAAACCTTTGAGGTAAAGAAAAGAACCAGGCAAGTGGAGGGAGAGTTCCTCCTCTTGCCCTGGAGAGAAGCACTACAAAAATCAATTCTCACTACACTGCAATTAAGCATTTTCTCTGGGTACTAAAAATAGATTTGAAAACTTTATTGCACACCCTCATGGGATTGAACTGCAGACAAATTTGTAAACAAAAGCTCAGGATATGTAAAGAAACAGATATAGCCCAATTTAGAGTACCTCTTAAATAAGGATTTGGGGAAAAACAGAACAACCAAACACCGTTGATTGTGAGGATGCATGGAAATGTTGGGCATTGTCCATATCTTAATCCCATGGTGCATAGGGAGCAAAACATGTGACCTCATCCACGGAAAATTAAAACTTGCTCCAAATTCAGCACCAAGTCACTCATCTTTTTGAAAAACTGAAGCAGAGTTGGTTTCATAACTAGCCTATCTAAATGTACCCACCTGCAAGTCCAAAAGAGCTAGACTGAAATAAATCACCAATCCTGTTCAAGAATTTCCCAGCCTGGGTGTTCATTGATGCAACAGACTGACCAATGCCTGCTGGTCTGTAAACACAGAAAATACGACTTTTTAAGTTTTTTGCATTAGCTTCTAATAGAGTTTTATGGTTTTTGTTTAATGACCATCATTGAATACAAATTATTATCTGGAATAAAAGTTCAAAACATAAGGTTATGAATGATTGAAAAAGTATTTTTGAACCCAGCTTACGATGTGGGCTCTCCAAATCCTCTTCCATCTCTTTGTTGTTGTAGAATAACCTCCTGCTCCATCTCCAGTTGGATTTCTGTTTCCTTCTTTAATGATTGCTGGAAATACAACAAATAGAATTATCACAGTTAAAAAACTGTGTTGTTTCTTCAAGTAAACTTTAACCTCCTGGGCTGTTTATTAGCAGGTAAACTTGATGCATGTACCTCTACTTTGGAATGGTTTTCTTGCAATTCTTGAAACAACCCATTCATGTATGGCTCTATATCTTTTAAGGTCTAAATAAAGAGAATTTGGCACAAGACAAACTTACAGTCAATTAGATATCCTTTGTGGCATTTCTTAGAGGCAGAGGGGTAGTGGGTCAAATATCAATGACCCCCCTTTTTAATCTTGGTATGAACATGGGATGAGTATCAGTAAAGGTAACAGCTTTGGTACAGGTTTTGGCTGGGATGAGTAGGTATGGGTATGGGTGCTGCCACTGGTTTGGGTAGGGATATTGGTGTTTAGCCATGCAGGGTTCCCACTCATCTGGAAAAATTAAAATTCCATGACTTTTCCATGAGTTTTCCCTGACCAAAAACCATTTTTCAATGACCAAGATGCACACTTCTCTTTAGTCCTTTTAATCAAAAGACACATTTACATGGACCATATATAGGTTACCAAAAACATAATATCTGTTCTTACTGTTTTTAGTGTCTTCTCTTGGCGATCAATATTGTGTGTTCTTCCTTGTTAATTCTGTATGTTGTCATGTAATATTTTGTGTAAATGGAATGAAGTCCTAAGTCCTTATAAAGAATTATATAATAGGAAGCCTTACAAAGCTTCATTTAGGAGAGTCACCTATAAAATTACATAATTGTCACTGAATTCAAAACGAATTTGAGGATAATGACAAAAAATTCCCTGACTTTTCACTGACTTTTAGAAAAAACTGTAAAATAACCTGACCAAATACAAAATTCCTTGACAATTCTTTGACCTTGGAAAAAAATCTAAATTCCCTGACTGTGGGAACCCTGCTATATGGCTATTAGTGTAGGCAAGGATTGGTGAGTGGCTAGATGGGTAGATACATGGGTTCGGGTAGAGATATTGGTATTGGTATTCGTATAAGTGTGGGAGTGGGTTATGGGTGTGTATGATAATAATAATAATAATAATAATAACTTTATTAGTTTTTTCATAAATGGCTTTTAAAAAACTAATTACAATAAAAAAAATAAATAAAATATTGAAATAATATAAATCTATTAAATTGTATTATATTGCTAAATTTAATACTTTTAGAACTATTCTGGCATACTTTTAGGAAAAGAGGAATTCCTTTAACTCCTTCTTAAAAATTTGCATGCACATGGGTATGTAGATACATAGGTTTGAGAACTACAAAAGCTCCATTTTATAGTGTGATGTTTAAATCAATTTAAAAAATACAATTGATATGTAGGATAAAGCATCACTAGTGTAAATACAAACCTGATATCCAAAATTGAAAAAAGAAAATTGTGCTAACATATGCTCTAGCACCTTCTGTAATACTACAACCTGTGAAAAGACCCAAAAATAGAAGTAACAACAATAAACTATTTATGATAGCTTAAAGTCCTGAAATATTTGGATTAAGGCCATTGGTTAAAAGCCTGCTGAGGAAAACCTAAATTTGAAAGCTGCCAAATTCTTTTTTTTTTTTTGGAGGCGGGATGGGGGTTGTCTCTAGCTTCCAGAAAGTCCACACATGCAAGCCTGGCATTTTGTAAGCTAAAACGTACCTTCTTAAGAGTGTGGATTTCCTTCAATGTTGTCACATATTGTAAGAGAACTTTCTGGTAATGTTGTCTGGCATTAAGTAGTGAGTGAGCCAACTTGTCCAGCCAACCTGCCTGGGGTTTTGGGAAAATATCGTTACTATTGATGAGAAATTCACAAGTTGTGTTTGTTGCAATCACTTCCAGTATAAAGAGTGTAAGTAATTTTTCACCTCTTGTATATTGTCCACATGTGGGCAGCTTGAAAACTTTTCCCATGCTACATGCATTGCATCCCTTGCCTTGAGGACTTCTGTATTGAGTTCCTTTGAGTAAAACAATCAATCCATAAGCTAACAAATAAAAACTTAAAAAGAGATGGGAGGAGTTTTGAGTGAATGCACAAATGAAATGAGAAAGGGAAGAATGAAGACAGAAAGGATACAAGCAAGAAGGAAAAGTGGAATGGAAATTGAGAGTGAAGAAATGAGGAAAAGAAAGGAAGAATTAATTGAAAGATGAAGGATGGGAGAAGGAGAAAGGATAGAAGGATGGATGAATGATGGAATGAAAGGAAGGAAATAAGGATAAAAGGATGGACAATAGGATGGATAATTGGATGGACTGATGGATAGATAGATGGACAGAAGATCAGGTTAGGATGAAAAAAATGGATAACAGGATGGATGGATGAAAGGATGGATGGATGGAAAGAAGAGAAGAATGAGACAGACAGAAAGAAAGAAAGGAAGGAAAGAAGGAAGGAAGAAAGAAAGGAAGGAACAGGTATTTCTTACAAACCTTTGCCTTGTTATAATCCTGGGTTAACTTGACAAGTGGTTCCCACATGAGAAGATGCGTCTGGTTAAGAAGCATATCGCGATAACACTCTATTCTCTGCAAAACATCTGAAAACTGCCATACAAAAATTAGAATAAATTGAAGAAAGAATAGTTTTATTTATGAAACAAAATAAAAACTCATTTCTTATAAAGAAGTAACAAGATAAAAGAAAGAAAAAGAGAAAGAAAGGAAGGAAGGAAGGGAGGAAGGAAGGAAGAATAGGAAGAAATGAAGAAAGTAAAGAAAACTAATTCAAATCCAGATAAGAAGAAAGATTCTCACCTTTGTTATTGGATCACTGATCTTCGCATCATCTTTGAAGACTTTCACAACATTGGTCAATGCTTCACTAAGATTGAGCCCTGACATTTGATGCTGTACACCCGTTTCATGATATTTCTCAACAGTACTGGCCAGGTTAGACAGCACTGGTGCTGTCTGTAAAATATTATGAATCATGTAACTGTTACATGTAGATATATTTGAAAAACTCATGGTAGCTACAATAACAATTTGTATTTTTTTATAGTAAATAGCATGGCCAAATCAAATATTACGGCACCAGAAATGTGCCATATCTTTTAATTGCCTGGGTCACAGAAATATGAAAAGTATGAAGACTATATAAACATGATAAATACTAATAGACCCTTTTTTAATTTGCAAAATAAAGCTGTACTTCTATGCAGGGTTAGCCTCATTTCAGTGTCAAAGTATTCACAAATACCAATTGATAATAAAACAAAGAATAAACTACAACAACACACACATTTTGAAATTCCACTGAAACACCTGAATAGTCTACACAAAAACGAGGCAAGGTCTGCATAACAGAGAATTCTAAACTGGAGTATTGTGAAGCACATTTTGTCTTAGACATCTTCTCAGTCTATTAAGTAATAAAAATAATCCATTTTCAAATATATATTAAAATGAAAAGCCACTGTAAATACACCATTATGATGGCATTGTCTAATTTTCTACAGTTAGTATACAAAATGAGTTTCTTGATCTAAATTTATTAGAAATCCACAGAGATTTACTGTTGTACATGGACATATTGAAATTCTAGATATTTCATATCAGACAATATTGAGGACATTATGGAAATCAAGGTTGTGAAATTTTAAATGAAAAGTGAAATATTAATGATAAAAAGGTTTAAAATTTCCTTTCACCAATCAGTCAGACAAATATGATCTTGCCAAACAAATAGAAAAATTATTTTGGAATCTTCAAATCCAAGTCAAACTAATATACTTCATGGATTGAAAATATTCCTTTTTTTCAATTATCCACATTTCCATGGTAGTAATATCTTTTTAGGAAATGTTGACCACCTAGGAATTATTTTATCAAAATTGCATGTCACATGATCTAAGGGTATATTTCCTGTTTTGAATTAGGTTCTGTTGTTTTGAAAGAAAAATTGGATAATTTGTTGACAATCTTTTATGTGATTTTGATACAGCTTAGCTCTAGAAAGCGGTGAAATTGCTTCAAACCAACTATATCATCCATATCAAGTAGCTAGTCTTGTACTTTGTTATGTTCACTCAAAATGTACAAATATGACAGTTTTCAAAAACCGAATTTCTATGACGTTATAAAAATAGACTACACAGGGTTTTCAGCCGGGTTGTTTTAAAACGAAGGAGGAAATTAGAAATTCGATTTTTAAAATATTTTTCAAACAGCACTTTTTAGTAAGATAAGCTGAAGCTTGATGCAAATAGGAGTAGAATCAGGCAGAGCTTCCACTGAATTACTACATTACAAAGTCATTAAGATGAAATGCCTTTGTCCATAGAGACTTCATTTTGAGGATTCAAACAGGATTCAAATATCTTAGAGAAAAATTCAATAAACATTTAGTTTAGGTTTATCAAAGATACAGAAAACTTTCCTCATTTTATGGAAGAAACTACCCCATTGTATTGTGAGTCAATATGATTACAGCTGTTACTGTGGAACCAAGGCTGGACCAGCATCTATTTAATTCCTTTTTAGTGTCTCAATATCTCACCTGATCGGCTTTTTTACTCCAGAATTTTAAGGATTGATGACAAGATGGACTGTCGTCCAACACATCCTCGTATCTTGGTAAGTCAGGAATAATTACGTCGGTGTCGTAAAATGTCATTTTCGAATAGTTTTCTTAATATTTTACCGCATTACTGGACTGATTACGAAAGGATAAAGGCAAGACTAGGAATAGGGCAGTTTTTATGAAAATCGGAGTAAACTGTGGGGGGTTTTTGGTGCAGTTTTTCCCGCGTTTGTTGATATTTTTTCTTCAACAGTTCAGGTTCTGATCAGACTCGATCTGGGGATCTGGGCCGCTCGTAACCAGGCCTCTTACCTGCCTACCGTTAGTTTGAAAGATTTGAATGACGATGAAGAAAACTGAAAGCTAAAAAAAGAAAGAAAGAACGAACGAACGAGCGAGAGAAAAAAGAGAGAAGAAGTAAGGAATAGAGAGGAGGGAAGAAATTAAGGAAGGAAGGAAAGATGGATGGAATATAGAAAAGAAGGAGAAAGAAGAAGAAAGAAAAGAAGGGAGCTAAAGAAAAACTATATGCCTGAATGGAGGGATGGATGGATTACGAAAGAAGGAAAGAAGATGGAGTGATGGATGGATGAGTGAAAAGAAGGAAGAAAGAAAGAAAAATATAGTACCATCAGAGGAAAATTAATTATTCATATGTATTTTCCCCTGAGGACCATTAAAAATCCCAACTCATTGGTCTTTTCTAGCTCTTCCTTACCCGAGTACGATTTCGCTTGGTTTCCTAGTGTGTCTTTCTACATGTTTTATTTTTTGATTATGTTATAGAAGGGGAGTGATGGTCATGATGATGATGATGATGATGATGATGTGGTATGGGATAGCTGTGATGGCCTCGTTTGTATGTTAGTCTAGTAATGGCGGATGTGACCCCCTGCAAAGGGGAATGATGGTCATGGGCCGCATTGCAAGCATTTTGCCAACACGACCGAACAAATCCGCCATAACCGCCAGCTCTCTACAACACAGGAGAGCATGGAAATCAAGGCGTTTTCTCTTCGAATTCTGTGGGTGGAATAACCGGGCTCGGCCTCGGTGAGTGTACTTTGACTCGAACGCTCCTGTTCGTGGCAATGTCTTTGGTTTTCATGTCTTTTCGTCGTTATTTTTCCACTTTCGAGTTGTTTGCTTGTGATGTCTGTGTGTAGGGCGCTGAGCGGAATCCTTTGTTTGGAGGATCAAAGAGAGTTTTTTCTCTGCGTCTTCCTCTTCATAGCGATTCCTTCTGGTGTTGTTCGCGTGATTTTAGTTCGTTTGTTGTCAGTTAGTACACGAAGAGCGAGTTTTCTGTTAAGAAACCCCAAGTATCTCACAACAGACTTTTCAAAAAGAAAGTAGAGTCAAACCAGGTCTTTCGTAATCGGAGCACGACGCATTGCTAGCACGTCGCTCAACTCTAACGCTTCCTTCTCTCTTAAACACCAACTCGTGTTCCAGGTGGAAGTCAGAGCTCTTCCTTTGGACATGGCATCCCCAACTTTATCGCCAGCACCCCCTCTACATATCCAACATTTAGAGAAAGCACTACGGCTTGAACCATTCCTTGGGTTTGTCGAGGGAGTTTTTTCTGATCCATTCCTTTCGAACTTAAGGTAAGACTATCTTTCTTTTTCTTCATAATTGTAAATATAGAGGCTCGAAAGTAAGTGTGAGTTTAGTGTCAGATACCTATTACCCTTGGGTGTTGCTAGGGGGTGCATTTTTGGGGCACCAAATAATTTTTAAAAGTTACTGATTCACTGAAAAAGAGTAATATCCTTACCTATTTGACTAGTTTAATCTTACTATGTAGGAATTGGATTGCTCATATTTCTAACATTTGTGTTAATTATCTTATTTCACAAATTTTGTGAGAATGATGTCCAAAATAAACATTCAAGTTTTACAACATAATTTAGATTTATAAACTGGATTTGTCCATTCAAGGAATAGACAAATCCAGTTTAGGAGTAACAGTAGTGCACTCGCCTCTAACCTCTGGGAACTTTGATGTCTTGGATGTCTTGGATCAGCCCAGAGGTTGTTCAATAAAATTGATGGTTTGAAATAGAATAGCAAAAAAAATTTTTTTTTGTACTGGTAAACAAAAACCTAACGACAATTTGTAGGCATTTCACATTTCTTCAGCACAGACAATCCCAGGCACAGCACATTTCATCAAATTTACTTTAGTCTACCTCGATGATTTTTTGACTGACCATATCCAAGAACCTAGATTAAATGAATTAAGTTAGAATTATGAATAACACCTTTAAACAAGCTGCCATTTGAGTTGACCAATGAAAAGTCAGTTCCACTATAGGTGATTTGGAACACTATAATAAGAAATATTCATCTGCAGATATCAGTTTAGACACTGAAAATAGCATCTGAAATATAAGATGCAGTTGTTTTGAGGCATTCCTAGACTTTACTAATGTTTGTGTCTTGGTTTTCTGTCAATCGAATAAGTAGTTCTAAGTTAGTAATTTATATGATTGACAGTAGAAGTCTGATCGGGTAAGGGTTGGTGTTCTTTATTCTTTTGCTCTGCTTGCTAAAAAGCAATTGTGCATATAATTGTATAGTATGAACTGCATAAAGCATTGATCATTCTTGCTTAGACAGTCTGCTGGATAGTTGAAAATATAGATACAGTATGTAAAGCATTTAAAGGGCTTCTCTCCCAAGTAAACCCAATTATGTATCCAAGTTACAAGAAACTGAGTAAAAGTGCTTTCAAGGGTGTTTTTTCACCAGGGAAAGCCATTTGCTTCTCAAAATCAGAAGACAAAGTATTCTTTATTTTTGCATGCACCACTTCAATGGCTTTTTTCTTAGAAAAAGCCATTTGGGTGCCAGACTCACAGTTTAGCTCTTCAATGCTTTCTATCTCTGTGGAAATATGTGATCAGTAGAAATTCCTGTTGATATTAATCAAAATACAGTACATAACAACACAGGGTTTTAATTCACTATTTACAAGTTTATTCAAGTTCTATTTTTATCGTATTTTGAGCTTACTTTTATATACCAGTTAAAACAGCTTGAGCATAAAAAACAAAATTGCTATCAAAAAATTCATTATCTAGCTTTTTATTTAACAACAGATAATTCCACCTGTCTGTAAAAGCCTTTACCACATACTTGTAAGCACAAAAGAAGTGCAGTATTGGGAAAAACTGGAAGCAGAAGTGAGTAATGAAGTAATCATAATTACCATTTATTTCAGTGACTCAGAGGATAGCGATTTAAGTGAACTAGAGAAAGATTTACATCATAAAACTAATAGCAACCTTGTTAATGGAGATGGGTGCAATCTTACATCAAATGGGTTCCTGTGCCGAGAAGGTGAGTGGCAAAAATATTTATGGATATTAAAAAATAACTAGTAATAATAAGCATATTGTACAGTAATAGTTACAATGGCACTAATGCTCTTGTTTTATAGATTTAAATATTGACAAAACAAGGCTGTACAATTTCTCTAAAGTAAAGAATGATCGCAGATGGTTGAAGGTGAGAAATCACATCCAAAGTCAAGTTATATGTACAGTTTTTAACACCAGCATCTTGAGATGATTTGCTTTTAAAGAATACAGTATTGCTTGCTTGCATGTTAAATCATCGGGGCCATATTGGTGCCATTTAAAGTGTATATCAGCCCTAGAATTTTTTTGTCCTTTTTACATATTTTTATGGTGTAGAATAAGAATTCAAAGTTTTTTTTTTTTGAATTTCCTCTTCTCCTTCCCCCTCAAAATTGACTTCAAAGTTGCAAATTTGGCTACGCCCCTCTCATTTGGCCGTGTTATCGAAGTCTCAAGAAGACTGGCACTAGCTTGAGTGTGATGTAAATTCCAGAACACGGTGTCTTGTTTACATACTGTTCTTAATGTCAAGCTTATACCAAATGTTAAAACCAAATGAGAATTTTTTAATGAAATGCCTAGTAGATGCATTGTTGGAGGCTGCTCCAATGAAGGAAAAGATGGAGTTAAACTCCACACGATACCATACTATAATGATGATTGACCGATCGCAATGGTGAGACAAGAAACAGGGTGAGCTTCGTGCTCCAAAAGAGAGCAAAATGGACGCCATCAGCATCATCTGTGATATGTTCACAGCATTTTGGTCCTGAAGACTACAGCGAATGGTTTTCTTTCGGAACAAAAACCAAAAAATTAGCTCATTTGATATGAGATGAAGTTGTCCTGAGTTGTCTATACTTCACTCCATCCATACTTTTATATTTTGCTGCTAAAGAGTGTAGGGACCATCGATTCAAGCATACTGCAGTGAACCCTTTTGAGTGATACAAACAGGAGTTGCTTTTACTTCTTCAGAAACTTGCTCATAAAAATATTTAAAAACAAAAAAAAAATTCTAGGGCTGATATACACTTTAACAAGAGATTTCTCATTAGATCCTGGTCTGTACCACCAACATGGCTGCCATGCCTTTGTCTTTTGATCCTCTTAAAGTAATTTCATAGTTTCACAAGATATTTATGCCTGTTACAAAAGTGGAAATTGAACTTTTGAAGGAATGGGGAGAGTATGATAAGGGTACATTTTAATGCTGTATTTATGGAACTTCCTGCAGCTAGGGGTCTAAGATTAATCCACCTGTAATTTTTTACCTTTTGAGGGTCTTGGAAAGTCATTATCTACTCTCTATTACCATACTATGCACCGTTAGCTTCCACTGATAACAGCATTGTAGCTGAAGGAACTACTGACATTAAATAAAAGTTACTTTACCTTTTAAGCCCACCCAGTCCATGTATAAACAGCCGACAATGATTTTTGACCTTTTACCCCACTGGGGATGAAGAAGCTGAAGGAATGAAGTCCTGAGTTGTGAAAAAATGAAAAACAATTGTATAAAAGTAACCACACTTCTGTGTGTTATTTGTTGTTATTTGTTTGTTTTGAGCAAATAATGCTGTTAAGTTAAATATTGGCTATTTTATGAATATTTAGCAACCTCAGGGTTTGTAAATAATGTTTGTTTGTTTTTTGAATATAGGATATTCTGTTGAGTGATAGTTCTGAAAGCTCTGATGAAGATGAGCCAGTTACAGAGGAAGAACTACGCAGGATGCTTTGGTTCCACAAGAAACAAAAGACAGCCCAACAAAGATTCTCACAGGATGGAGATGTAAGCAGCTTTAGATAATGATAATGACAATAGTAGTAATAACAACAACGACAACGAGAATAATGGAGAATAATGTTTAGCAAAAATATAGAATCCATCACACATGAACATGCACCTATCAATGTTAAGCCAATGGGGGGAACAGGTCTGTAGCACAGATTTGACATGATGTGCTGCCCCCCCCAGCTGGCCTAACATTGATAGGCACATAAGTCAATACTGTACTTTTCCTGTTATTAGAAACTGCTTACAGTAATCCTTACCAGTGCTAAAAAAATCTACTAAAATATTAAAAATATGCATATATGTATACATATACATACATATACTAAAATATACATGTGATATATATATGTACTAAAATATACTGTGTGTACCACTATGACTACCATGACTGATACTCTTCTTCTATTGTTACCACTGTAACTGTCACTACAACTGTCCTTTTGATATCCCTGACTTTCTTGTATTGCTGCATCTCATCATGAACTCTTAGCTTATTTGTAAGGAAAAAATGTTGAATGTTGCTCCAGACATTGTACCCTGATGATAGGTGTTAAGCCTGAAAGCTTTGTTATTAAATATATAAAACTTTGAAGGTAGATGAAGCATTTCAGCTATATAATATCCCTGACATTGGCACCATCACTATAACAAACTACCTCTTCCATTCACAATTCCTTATTGATATCCCATTATTTATTTCTGTTTTGTTTTAGTTGGCTTGCTATCAGCATTATGGCAGCAGTCTGCTGTACAGCCAGGATAAATACAGTGACTTCCAGCAGCAACTTGCTGGTTCAAAGAAACTCAAAAGGAAGAAAGCAAAAGATGGTGAGTCTGTTTGCAATCTTAGTGTAAAGTTGTGCCTGGCTTGCTGTGCTTATAAAGATGCCCATTACAAGCCTGCAACTAATTTTTCCTACAAGCCTATCATATGTTAGGCCAGGGAGAAGGTTTGACCTGATATGCAGCTGGTGTGGTCAGACCAAAAATTTTCCCCACCTTGAAAATTTGATAGAACAATTATACTTGGCCAGACTGAGCATTTGCCAGTCAAAATTTAAAAAAATTTACCAGACAAATGTTCAATGAACAGCACTAAAATTTGCAGGCCTGCATTATGATTGGATGAGAGGAGATCTTGTATGCTGTGATTGGTTGATAAATGTCATCAATTCCATACTGTGATACTGTGTGTACTGCTTTTCACACCATCATGGAGTTTCATGGAATTTAAATTATTAAACTATTGCTGCTGCATTTTTCCCAGGTGACATGAAACTAATGAGTGTAAAGAAAGAAAAAGTGAAGATCAAGAAAAAGAAGAAGTCAGATGACCAGGTAACTGATTATTGGCTGGAATATGTCTACTGTGACTAGAAGAACAGATCCTGGGAAAAGGATATAACATTAAAGTTAGAATAAATCAAAAGTAAAGAAACCACATTTGTTTTACCAGAGTAACTGTTAATATCTCAGTAGTTAATAAACCTGAGGACTTCAATAAAATCAAAGCTTTGAGGTGTTGGATTTTCATGGAGGTGGAAGCACACTTCTGGTAATGGCCACTGGAGCATGTAGTGTATGCAGGAAAGTGAAAAGCTCCAATAACAAAGGGTTTTGTTTCTTATCATCTTACAGATCAATGAGCAGAGAAGACTCACAATCGAAGAAAAGATCCTCAAGAAGACTCTTATACGAAGGAAGGAAGCTGATGCCAAAAGAAGAAAGATATGGGTTCTACTCTGTCGAAAGGAGATTCCAAGGGTAATGTCAAGCAATGTGTCATAAATCATTCTCAAACTCATGAATAATTGATGATGGGAAAATTAAGTAAATCATGACCGTGACAGTGGTTTGGATATGCTAAATTAGCCTAAAATTTGGCCAACTTTTGCTTTGTTTTTATCCTAGAAATATTCATGGTTTGAGAAGATAAATCAAACACTTGAAAGAGTGTTTCATTCTCTATCCAAACACCTTGAAGATAGTTGAAAAAACTTTACTGTGCCTCGTTTTTCTCAACCTAATTCTCAGTGTGATATCAAATGAAACACTCTTTCCCATTTTTAATCTGTTACAAGTATTTTCAAAGCAAAATATACTTCAAACTTTATTCTTTTCATTGCACAGGCTCAGCGTCAAAAAGCATCGGCAAGAAATAATATGCTTAGCAATGCAAAAAAGGTACATACACAAACAATGTTAATAATATTTGTTTCCATATCTGGTTTATACTATACTGATACTTTTAATTTAATTAAGTGGAAAAAAAGAACTGTAGTTGCTGCTAACTGTCTTAACAACTCTTTGGTGTTGTCATTGCAGTTGGCCCAGTTATGTCAAAAGGAAAGGAGGAGGGAGGCTCAGAGATCACAGAAGATATCACAACAAACTGTGCCTAGAGCACGAAGACTGTCCAGAGAGGTAACAAGATTTTGTCATTAATTTTATAGAATTCAGAAATATTGTTTAACCATTTAACCATTTACCATTTTATTATTCAACCATTTTATTATTCAACCATTTTATTATTCAACCATTTAATTGTCATCACTATTATCACCACTACATTCACATTCATTACCCATTATCATGTCTATCACCAACACCATCATCACCATTGATCACCACCATCATTGTCATCATCACCTCATTATCATCTACAACAACAACAACAACAACAGCTGTTGACACTGATTTTTTTTAAATTTGTTATTACCTAATGATTTATAAATTTGTTTATTTTCAGATGTTGGCATATTGGAAGAAATATGAAAAAGTTGAAAAAGAACATAGAAAAAGGGCTGAAAAAGAAGCCATGGAACAAAGAAAAATGGATGATGAATTAAGAGAAGTAAGAATGCTGACTATCCTGTGATTGACTATTCTCCTCTGTTAGTGTCACCATACATTGCTTTGATATAATGTCTTGACTTACTGTGGTGTCTTCTATTCCAGGCTCGCAGACAGCAAAGAAAGTTAAACTTCCTGATCACACAGACAGAACTGTATGCTCACTTTATGAGCAAGAAACTGAAGAGTAAGGATTAGTAAGATTATTAAACTGTTGAATGTTGATAAAGAACAAGCTAAAAGGTCCACTCAAGACAGAAAAGCCTTCAAAGGACTTCTACAACAGAACTTTGACTCTTTGTAGAGAGTTGTCCCCACTGATTAACAGATTATTACACAAAGTGGAAATGTACTGATACTGAAGGAATCATTTTTAAACTCAAATTTGATTTTAATAAATGAATTTGAAGAAAATCAATGTACAGTACTTGGTAGAGCATGGTTAAAAAATAAAATTAACTAAACTCTCAACTATTTTATGAACTCTTATTAACAATGGGCAGTCAGCCAACCAGATGGCAAAATCCTAATTGTTGTGGTAGATGGCAGAAAGTAATCCTTGCTGATTTTTTTTATCCAGATGCAAAAAGTGCAACATCGGAGGAAGTGCAGAGCATCCTCAAAAAGCTTGACGAACCATCTTCCAGTCACATGGTGAAGACAGTGCAGGGAGGGGTGGTCTATGACACAGAAAATGCTGATAACTATGGTAGGTGTAAGGCATTTTAATTTTATAATGGATCATGAACATGCTTTAATTGAAATTTGATAAAATTGTAACTGTGCAACCTGCACTACTTGTGGCCACTCAATGTATTTTTTCCATCACTGTAATAATAATCATCATCATTCATTCATTCATTCATTCACTTTTTTATTGAATTTTTTCCCTTTTCCTACTTTCAAGATGCCAAGGCCATGAAAATGGAGGCATTAGCCAATGCACAGAATGCATTGAAAGAGCAAGAAGCCAGGGTAGGTAAACTGTACCTTCAGTTGGTAAGGCTACTTGATAGTGTTTCTAAATAAAAGACCAAAAGACCAAAAGACCATGGGGAAAAAGTTATGAAACTAAAGCACACCATAATGAAAATTTCTACTAGTTTTTAAATTGACTTTTTCTGTATACTCATATAAGTTAGCAGACTATCATAGCTTCAGAATAGAATAAAAATGGGATCCTATAAGTGTTGTACTTTAGAGCAGATTTCGTATGAATGTGAAAAAGTCACGGCACAAACACGGCGCAGACATGGTTAAGGCGCAGCAAGGAACTTCAAAATTCTAGAAAACATCACGGTCGTGGCAAGGTATGCTCACGGCACTGATCGTGCTGCAACTTTTTCACAGTCATACAAAATCTGCTCTAATTATTCTTGTCAGACCCAAGCATTTGATCACAGTGTTGAGCAGGAGTATGGAGTCAGCAAGAAGGTTGCTTTGACACAAGAATCATGTAAGTCAAAATTGCATTCACTTCTCCTTTTTGAAACATTGGTTAAAAAATGTGGTTTGTTACATGTCGGTTTACATTTACCATATCCTTTAACAGTTGCAATGACAGTTTTGCTACCAGAACAATCATTCATCAGTAATGCAACAGACTGTAACACTTAAGTTGTATTAGTTATGGAGCTGTTAAGTGTTACCTTTGTAAAACAAGAACTTTATATTTTCTTAATATTTTACTGACTTTTTTCTTCTTGAATAGTTGATGAAAACTTTAGTCTTGCTAATCCTAACCTCACTGCTGATCTTCCTCAACCAAAACTTTTCCAAGGAACTCTTAAAACATATCAGCTTAAGGTAAGAAGGAATGGTCTTGACTAGCATTGTTATTTTACTTTTAACAGTGTTGCCCTGTAGTGTTACTCTTGCATTTGTTGTGATAATGTAGTGAGCGTCAGCCAGGGCATATAACAATCTTGTCTGCTGATTGAGCAAACTAACTAGCATTTTATAATAAAACAGCAAGTTCAGTAGCAGGCAAACATTGAAATTAGAGCTAAATTAAGCTTGGTTTTCACCAGTGAAACAAGTAAAAATGCATGTGCAAAGCATTATTAAGATACTGAAAAATGCAAGTGTGCAATGACAGAAATGATAAGATTTTGATCCTTGTGATTGCAAATGCATTTTTCATTGTTTCTGTCAAGTCTTGTAATTAGGTTTGTGAAAGCTATGCTTAAGCCTTGGAATACATATGTATCTAATTAACAAAATATTCATCCATCCATCCATCCATTCAGTCATTTGTTCATTTCATTTATTCATTCATCCCACATGTCACTATGAAAAGTTTCTCTAAAAGAATCTGGATTAATTTTTGGTATTCTTTTTAACAGGGTATGAACTGGCTGATTACCTTATATGAGCAGGTACTGTAGACAACTCTTGTAATGCATTTTCTCCTTGTCTCTCTGTGCATTGCTCTGTAGCTTTTTTAGTTTGACGGTGGACTTCATTTTCCACTTACCATTTGAAGCTGAATTAATTTTTCTCAAGGCTAATATTTGTTTTACTTGATGCACAAATCTTACTGCTGACATATAACTGAATTCCAGCAGAACGAAGCAACAATGTGCTCATCATCTAACATCTGGTGTGTTTCTTTGCAGGGTATCAATGGAATTCTGGCTGATGAGATGGGACTAGGAAAAACTGTCCAGTCCATAGCCTTTTTATCTTATCTAGCTGAGGTAGGGATAATGTGATCACGTTATAAGTGCTCACTTATGTGTGCTAATTAGCCAGTCAGGGTACATATTATACCTGTGTTAAATTTTTCATGACAGGTTCATCATATCTGGGGTCCTTTTCTAGTGGTTGCACCAGCATCAACACTACACAACTGGCAACAAGAAGTGGCAAGATTCATTCCTCAATTCAAGGTAATAAAATATTTAGGCCACCGAAAAAAAGGAAAAGCCTTTTTGTGCATCTTAGAAATTGTTCATTTTTTTATTTAGGGGGGGGGGAGGGGGGAGGGAGTGTGGGATTCTCTTGGTAACCCAAACAAGAAATCTGACCCCCAGGCACTCCCCCCCTAATTCTTTTGAGTGGCCTCCCTCTTGCACCTGTTTTTAATGACCTGCCGTCCCCAATAACAAATGATAATACTGTTCAGTGGCCAGTGGTAGCAGTATTGATCAGTATAGTATAGTATTAATTTCTCTTCTTCCTAGGTCCTTCCCTATTGGGGTAATCAAAGTGACAGAAAATCTCTCAGGAAATTTTGGAGCCAGGTAAATATTAAAGTTGTGCTGGTTCAGTTGAGGTGGGATTTTGCAAAGAAGCAGGATGAGGTAGGAGGTTAAGGCTATTAAAACAAACTGATTGAATTTGATATCATGTAGATGTTATCAAGAGTTTATTTCTCTCACCAGAAACAAACTCACATCAGCGACAGGAATGAAGCACCATTTCATCTTCTGATTACAAGTTACCAATTGGTAAAATACAGTACAGTACCATTAGAATGATTATTAAATTATTAACTTAAGGCAGAGCTTCCTGTGAGAAAGGCAAAATGCAATATTTGAAGGTCTCAGGCATTGGCAAATGTCTGCTGGCTATTGTTTTTTCCTATAAGTATGTTAGCTAGAAGTAAAAGTGTACTGTAAGTTATATCTAGAAACCCTCAACAGTTTTATCACTCTTACATATGCCCTGATTTTAGTATGCATTTACATTTTGGTGACAGGTTGTCCAAGATGTCCGTTATTTTCAAAGAATCAAATGGCAGTACATCGTACTTGATGAAGCCCAAGCTATCAAGAGCAGTTCAAGGTTCTTTTGATTTGCTTATATACATAGTATTGCTAGATTTTTCTTTCATATTTCATTATTGGTAGTTCATTTTTACTCTTCTTTTCTTGGGTAGTGTGCGATGGAAGATTCTTCTGGGTTATCAGTGCAGAAATCGTCTTCTATTGACTGGAACACCCATCCAAAACAGCATGCAAGAGGTATAGTAAATTTATAATGGTTTATTTATTTTACATTTGTTCAAAGAACACGCATGATATGGAAAAAGACAAGCCCTGATGTGATGCTGTATCAGGCTAGTAACATTAAAATGGTTTTCTGACAGTCTCCTATCCAATCAAATTGTAGTTTTGTCAACTTGATGAGTGTGCACAGCTCTTGAAACCATAAATGATTTATTCAAGAAGAAAACAATTTCTGATTTTCAAATGAAAAACCAACAATTGATAAATTATTTGTATAAATGTATATAAACTCTTTGTTAGTCAGGTTCCTGTTCTTCATCCAGAAATTTTAATAATAGTTTTATTTACGTTGTTTTGTTTACTTTTTCTCAGCTATGGGCTTTACTTCACTTCATTATGCCAACATTGTTTGACTCCCATGAAGAATTTAATGAGTGGTTCTCTAAAGATATTGAAAGCCATGCAGAAAACAAGTCAATTATTGACCAAAGTGAGTATACATAATCCTGTTATAAATTAAGCAAATTGTGTGGTTCTACTTTGGGTTTTTTTTTGTCATTATCATCATCTATTATCATTTTCTGATTTCAGACCAACTTTCTCGTCTTCATATGATCTTAAAACCTTTCATGTTGAGGAGGATAAAACGAGATGTGGAAAATGAGTTATCAGAAAAGGTACTCTAAATTAAAACAATGCCTTAGAATAGGGTGGAACAAGGCACTGTTATCCACTTACTGAATATTATGTTTCTAGATTGAAATCAAGCTAGTTTGCCGTCTGACAACAAGGCAGAAATGGCTATACCAGGCTGTGAAGAACAAGATATCTATTGATGACTTGGTCTATACTTCAGCCTCATCCTCATCTGCTGCTAATGCAACAACAAGCAGTTTGATGAACCTTGTTATGCAGTTCAGAAAGGTAGAGATTTAGCTGACAATGGAATTGCACATCTGACCTATTTGTTGGATATGTGACAACAATGGTGATTTACATTCAAATAACTGATTGATTTTAATTCTCCTACTTTTCTTTTTTTCTTCATCTTCTCTCTTCCTTTTCTCTCTCTCTCTCATGACAAGATACTGTAGCAGTGGCTCAGCAACTTGCGTCAAAAAGCTTTCAACAGCGAATGCTTGCTTTTATGTTCGTAACATTCATCCTCTCATTTATGCTCTCATGATAATACTATTATGCAAAATTTCTTTCATTTCATAGGTGTGTAATCATCCAGAGCTGTTTGAGAGAAGAGATGTGTATTCCCCTGTTTCATTCATTCAGTGTGGTACCTATATTGTGCCTAAACTCATCTACAGAGAAGGTAAGATAATGTAAGAATTTTGCTATTCAAAAAACATAAAGTAAAGTGTGGTCCATAGTTTAAGAACTTGCAAAACCTTGACAATAAGAAATGTGTAGAAGAGTGATGGTGATGATGATGATGATGGTCATGGTGATGATGATGATGATGATGATGATGATGATGGCGATGGTGATGGTGATGGTGATGTGATGATGAATCTATTAATCTAATAATTATTGTTTTAGTCACCACTATGTTTATGATTTTGTATTTAATATTGTAAGCACATTTGATTATTTACATAGAAAATGCACTATCTATAAATTTAAAATTGATAATAACAATTTACTTTATCCTCATCAGGGCTGGTTGACAAAATGTTTCCAGGTTGTACAAAGTAAGTACCCTAGTGTTTTTCCGTCAGAAAGCAGATTTGATGTCTGAAAAAGTAACATTTTGAATTTGATGTCTGAAAAGTAACATTTTGAATGTGTATTGCTTTATCTTACAGAATCCTGTATAATACTATGAATATCTGGACATCAGAATACATCACCAAGTCTTTATACTCCTACCATAAAGGAAATAAAGAAGGTACCCCTCAAAGACTATCCCTTTATTCTATTCCTTTTTATTGATACAATTAGAGTAGGCTTTTAGTGTTTTATTGAAACTACAGTATAATACAAGAACTTTGAAACTGCTCTCAGAACTCAAAATAACTGTCTGCCAATGGCCAAAATGCAGGTCAAGTTTTATGATTTGCCAGTGAAAAAATTTTGAACTGCCGAATGGAATATAAAATGGCAAGGGATAATTTTGCTCCATCAACATTATTTGACTTGCAAAAAGTAAAGAACTGTCTGGCCATTTTTATTTCAAACCCTGACACTGTATCTAGCCATGTGTTTGGTGACTATGAAGAATGACTTAATGTTTGTGGAAATGAATTGGAAGCCATGGCTTTTCCTGTACCAAATCCATTCTTTATGAGAAGCCATTTCAATGTCATATTGTTGTCTTTAAAAATCAATTGCTGTTATAAGGAGCTATTTCAATGCAATGATGTGCAGTGCAGTACATTTGCATACTATGTAAGTCATGTTATGTTCTTAGCTATTTTCAACTTCTCTGCCTTTCTCTGTGTGTTTTTTTTAGTTCCAGAGAGCTCTTGCTTCTCGTTTCTTCAGTTCATCAACACTTCACCTGAACAGGCATCAGCAATGATGCAGAAAGGATTGACTTACCGGTTAGTTTACATTAAAAAATCTACTTCACTTGACAGGGCAGAAGACATTTATTTTAGTCTTGATTTATCTGCTTTATTGTAGGATTCTTCTCTTGTGGATTCTCTTGAGAGAGGTTTATCATTTGAACCATAAAAGATTCTGGTCAACTGAAAAAAATACCTCAAAGTATGTTTATAAACTTCTATGAACTCGTTGTTGTTGCTACTGTTGTTGCTGTTGCTCCTGCATGATAGTGTTGTTGCTGTTGCTCCTGCGTGATAGTGTTGTTGCTGTTGCTCCTGC